>VZTY01006795.1:273021-346594 GCA_013400935.1 Turnix velox | reverse complement strand
CTTTCTGATTGACACCAGAGGGTTTCAGACTCCAAAACACTGTTGCTTGACCATCAGTCCCATCTCGATGCAATGCAACGGAAACCTGCGAAAAACACAAGTCTGTCATGACTCCTAAAGACAGATGCAAAGCCAGTTATTTCCTTGACAATTACTATTAGAATACAAGCCTCAAAATGTTGAGCTTGTTTATTTTACTCATATCTAAGTATAAGATGTGAAATCAAATATGGTGTTTCAACAAAAGCATGTCCTGTGTGAGCACTGAGACATGACCACTTTCAGAAGCTTACAAAGCTAAGATCAGCCTTATTTTGTTTTATAATAGCTAACATGATTTCAGAACCTGAACATAACAGAGCAATATTTGGGATCAACCAGAACTTAGAGGAAGGATTTTCCTGATATTAACTTTCTCATGTTACAGCAAATACATCAAACTTTGCTTTCTCCAAATAAATTTTCAATCCTAAGGGACAATATAAAAAGGTTTACTTACCTCAGTTGCAGGGGAATCTTCTGGTTCAGAAAGAATTATTGGAAGATTGCTAATAAAGCCTATTTCTCCATTTGCAATCTCTGGAGTAATCTGCAGAGAAATATGTCGAATCTCACCTAATCTAGGGCTCACAGGTGGGATTAGAGGAATTCTATTCACTAGTTCAACTTCTTCCAGCTGTAGGAAAATGTAAGAAAAAATTGAAAAATAAGAAACCTTAGCTCCAAATCGGTACAATTCTGATACTTCTGATAAATCCAGCAACAGCACTAACATAGTATAAAAAGTAGGACTTGCCTGCTCAGTATTTCTTTGAAATATAAATTATACCAAGCAATTCTGTCTACAACCACCACTACAATGAATATTTCTGTAACTAATTTGCATACAGTTCTACAAACATTTAACTGCATCATGAATCCTCTATGGCAAACACCTTTCACTCCTACAGGGATGGTTTCTTGCTTGAAGTTACCAAATGTCTTCAGCCAGTAAGGTTTTATTGGAAGGAAAATTTGCCTTGCTTAAAAATTATGTAGTGATCACAAAGCAGGACTTTGACTGATGATTTTAAGCTACTTAATTCTTAAAACCAGTTTACATAAAATACTTGGGCTGCATCATATTTTTTCCACCATTCTTTGAGCAACATAAAGAAATACTCATGCACATTTTATTTGATGATACATGGAACTGATTTTCAAACACTATATTCAGTAGTTGGTTCTCAATTGTATCAGTTATTTCTTGAGAATCTGAAGAACAGAGGTGGTGGTTGGTTGCCCTTGTCTTTTTAGATTCCACAGCTAACACTGTGCTATAGATCACTGTGCAGTTAGCCCAGTAAAGTTTCCAAAATATTACATAGCTGAAACAGTTAGCTTTTTAAAGTGCTTTTGATCCTAGACAGTAATTTTGAGTTAAAAATAATAGTCAGTGAAGAACCAAAGCTATGTTTTTTTCCCTCAGTGTTTCCTCTTATATTGGTTCATAAGGAAAAAAGACTGCATTGTGAATTGAATAATGACAAGTAGTTTATTAAATTAGTTAATCTTCCTGCCCATACCAAAAACTGCACCTCCGACTAGGGTGGGTTATTTAATTGAAGATGTCACTGAAGAATGTTAATCTCACTCTTCCAGTTTCTCTATCCATTCTCCAACTGTGTTTGTGCTCCATTTCCTCCTCCACTCCTCCTTCCCTGACTCCTGCATTGATCCTTATTGTGCCGAGCACAAACACTGTAATCTCATTCTAAACATGTTCACTGAGATTATAGTGCATTCACAAAGTAGAAGGATTGTCATAGTGATAAATGGACGGGGGGGTAGTATTCTGCTTCCTTCTCTCTGAGTTTCTAAATGAATTTTCTGTGCTGGAAAACTCCTTCAATTATGTTTATTCAAACAAAAAGATTTTTATGGTTCACAGAGAAAGTACAGAACATTCACTTCTCCGCCTCCTTGGAATCCAGGGTTTGAAAGGCCAGGCAAAGTCCCTGCATTCTGAAATACTTATCAAATGTGCATCTTGCCCACAGCCCACTCTGCAATGTTATTTGCAAGGTAGCATTTAAAAGGGGATTGGAATTAGATACTTCACTTTTTCTGTAGATCTTTTGGGTCCTATGCAGATGCAAAGCGTTCAAGTATTCCAGAATGTAATTTCCTACCTAACTGAGAATGACAAAAATTGCATACACAACTGAGCTCATAATGTTTTTCTTTTCCTGTTTTGTTATTTTTTTAACAGAGTAATTTCAATTAACTTTAAAGGGAAGGCTAAAAAAACAGCCCAAAACACAACTGAGATACCTGTACAAGGAAATGAGCTCCATTTTGAAGAAATGCATCGTTTCTTATTGGAATACTTAAAACATTGTGTGTTTTTCCTTCTGGAAATATGAGAATGTTTCTTCTAGACATATTTAGAATGCCATCTTTTGCTCTCCTGGGATCCAGAGCTCCAGCTGGAATATACAGTGCTGTGTAAGCCAACTGTACATCTCCAACTGCTCCTCTCTCCCTTGCAAAACTCAAGGATAAAAAGCGTCCCGTTGGATTACTTTCAATCTTCTGATTCTCCATAGGATGGAATTTTATTAGGCCATAAACATCATCACTGTCCTGAATGTAAAACAGAAGCTGCAAAACACAAAAGGGCATGACTTATTCTATGCTGTAGTTACTCCATACCATAGTTTCATGCTTTTGTAAAAGCACGTCCCGATTGTCACCATACATTTTTCTCCTTAGTGAATTGGCACTGAGGAAAGAAATCGGATTGACAGCCCCAAAGTATTCTTTGTACACAAGCAGCACAACACTCACTGTGGCAGCTTTCCCACTATGCATCATCCATGTGCCAGAATGAGCTCTGAATGACTGATTTTTTGGTTCAGCAGCCAAAGTGAATAATTTAAAAATGTTTCAGATTGTGAAAAATTTCATTTTATTCACCGACTTAGTTCCAACCGTTGTTTAGAAAGACAAAGTAGGGACTTGAGTCACAGAACTGTCAGCAGTGCTAGCAATCCTTTATTTAACAGTTCAGAGGTCACAGTCTTAATCACCAGACCCTCCTCTAGAGGCTGCTACTCTGTGTAAGACATTCCAATAATCATTACAACAGCAAGTGAAGACAGGAAAATAACAGTCCTGCCTTGTCTTAGCAAACAGTCACTGAAGACAGCATTGATGCAGTCCTGTGTATTTTGAAAATAATCTAAACTGAATGCCACCATACTAAAAAGATGTGCCTTTGTATGCCAATACTTTGTATACTAATCCAATATGGCTCTGTATGCTAAGATTATATACTCAGGAGTAATTTTTCTGTTTTTTATTCAAATAGCCAGCGGGGATAGGAGGGGGATTCTGCTCCTCTGCTCTGTTCTAGGGAGACCCACTACAGCACTGCCACCAGCTCTGGGACCACTAACAGCAGAACGACACAGAACTACTGGAGCAGGGTCAGAGGAGGCCTTTGGAAATGCTGCAAGGACTGGAGACTCTCTGCTTGTGAAAATAGGCTGAAAGAGTTGGAGTGGTTCACCCTGTAGAAGAGAAGGCCTGAGGAAGACTTTAGAGCCCCTTTCAGTCCCTAAATTGGCTCAGGCAGAGGGAGGGAGTGTTTACAAAGGCACTTTGAGACAGGAAGAGTGGAGATGATTTCAAACTGAGATATATTTAGACTAAGTATTAGATAGAAGTTTTTCACCATGTGAGTGGTGCGCCACTGGCTCGCGTTGTCCAGAGAAGCCCTCTGGAGGTATTCAGGGCCAGGTTGGATGGGTCTTGGATCAGCCTAGTCTACCAAGAGGTGTCCAGACCAGGGCAGGGGACTGTAATAATGTGATCATAGAATCATTAGAATGGTTTGGTTTGGAAGGGACCTTCAAGATCACCTAGTTCCAAATCCCCTGCCATGGGCAGGGACACTTCCCATTTGACCAGGTTGCCCAATGCCTCATCCAGCCTGGCCTTAAACACCTCCAGGGATTGAGGGGGGACCCACAGCCTCTTTGGGCAACTCTCACAGTAAAGAATTTACTTATATCCAGCCTAAATCTACCCTCTTCCAATTTGCATCCATTATTCCTGGTCCTGTCCCCCTGTACCCTATTAAGAAGTTCTACCCCAGCCTTTGTGTAGGCCCCCTTCAAGTATTGATAAATTACTTCTTTTCTCCAGGCTGGACAACCTCAATTCCTTCAGCCTGTCCTCATAAGGGATGTGCTCCAGCCCTCTGATCATCTCTGTGGCCCACCTCTGGACCCACTCCAACAGCTCAATGTCCTTCTTATGTTGAGGACTCCAGAAATGAATACAGTACTCAGCTGGGGTTCACCAGAGCCAACTAGAGGAGCAAAATCTCCTCCCTTGACCTTGATCCTTAAGGTTCTTTCAAACCATAACCATTCCGTGACTCTAGAATATTCAGGTTCAAACCCTTTAGCAATCAATTTGGACACTCAATTGAACAACTGCACTTATAAAAATTGATAAAGTCTCTAATTATTAGCTTTTATTATCTTCTTCAGAAGAATTCTAGAAGCAAACTTACCTCAGATGGTTCACTGACTTCTGCGCCTCCCTGTATTGTATGAGGTAAGAGTTTCAGTAGATAGGGCTCTGCCTCTTCTGGTATATCATCATTAACAATATTCAGAGGAAGCGTAACCAGCATCTGTCCTTGATCAAAACAAATCTCCCCGGTTTCTGGAGTAAGGTCTGCAGTCACAGGTGAGGGATCACTGCTATTTCGGACTATAACCCAGGTAACAGAAACGTTCCCATGTGTCCCACCATTTCTTACAATTGTGATTCCATCAAACCTACAGTTTTAAATGAAAAAACCCACCACGATATAAAGTTATTACTAATGTTGTCTCCTTTAGTTACACATTCCCTGAAAGTTTCATATAGATTTCAATGGAATAAATGTTAACTGCTGTAACTGACATCTGAGTGAGGGCTTAATGTTTGTGAAATCCTAACATCCATTTAAGACTTAAGAGTGCTTTATTCTGAGCTCTCTGTAATGTCTCTAAAGATACTTGTTTGAACTTATTTTGTTTACAGTGAGAAAGACAATGAAAAGCAAAGATTTGGCATGTTTTAAATTCTCTCTGAGAATCACATCTGAAACTTAGGAAAATTTTTTTCTCAAATTAACTTTCTACCACATTCTATAAACTGTATCAAAATACAGTATTCGGGAATGAATATATTAAAAAATTATTCTGAATTAAGTGTTTGCATTTGTACTGAAATACTAAATTCATGACATTTATGACACTGTAAAATGTCATGTTTCCTGCATCTGACAAGAACATGATGAAAACAAAAATAACAGGAATGAAAAAAATTTAATAAGAAAAATAAATACTGAAGCACACTACGTACTGTAAAACATTCCTTCTAAATTGTTCCCAGCATGATAGCTTGTTGCACTATTTCTCAGATGATGAGCTACCATCAGTATCTAGCAATGGGTATTCTTACTGAGACTGTCAATATTCTGTATCAGTCCTGCCAGCAAAATTGGTACAGAGCTTTGATTTTAGTATCTCTGTAAAATTAGATACATCTAACAAATTTTTAATTTTGAGGTAATTTTTTCATAGCAGACACACATAATATTTAAGAAATATATACAAAAAGAAAGGACAACTAGAGACAGAGGATATATATAGACAACACCAAGATTTACCATGGAAGAAAGCCAGAAAACTATTTCCTACTTGTATAATGTGATATGTTGGCAGCATTACAACTGCATTGATCCTGCCTTTAGATTAAAGATATTTCAGTACACTGATGCTGTGATTAAATATTTGCAGTTTTAACAGAGTTCATAAGTATTAAAATAGTTCCTACATAATTTCAAATTCCTTCTTCCTTGAAACCTTTGCAGATACAGCTGATAAAAATAACAACTCAGTAAGTGATTTCTGGTTTGTATTTTCACTAGTTATTTTACAACCATTTTCAGTGAAATCCCAAAGATCTTTAAAAGAGCCCAATAAAGCACTTAAACAGCCTAGATACTAGATTAGAAGATCTGTGGTACCTTGACACTTGGTCTTCATCAATGATAACAGTCTGAGCAAACAGGATACTGCTGATTGATAGTACTCCATGGGGTTTATCGTTCGGCTGGATGGTGACATGAACAACAGATGGATTAACCAAAACAGCATCTCCTTGCAAAGTGTCCTTAAGAAGCAATATCTGGAAGGTCTCAGCAATTTCTGGTATGGCATCATCAAGGATCTTAAATTTTATATATGTTTCATGAACTAGAGGTGGGAAAACAATAGTTGTGTTTGGCTGTAGATCAAGGAAGTCTACGTTAAGCTGTGCATGTGCTGTTGAATTCCCAGTTATGATGGCGTAACTGACAGAGACTTCATCTTCATCCGGTCCAATTAATTTTCCACTGGCATCCTTCCCACGAATCACTTGAATTGTGACAACTTCAGGTTCCTCGGGCACCATATAGTTACTCTGAGCAAAACGCACCGGACTGTCATTCTTCTTAATATTGATCTGAACAGAATTTTTTGTGGCATTGATTTCAGCCCCTCCCTCCACACTCTTCAGATTAACAACAAACAATTCATCATTTTCAGGTATCTGGAAAAACAATATTAGCAGCTGGGTGTAAGTCACATTTCAAATGCATGCAAAACACTCTTGTAGAGAAATATGCTTCATGCATTTTGCAGAAAGGGGAAATAATACAAACTTGATGGTGCATTTCAGATTAAAACAAAAAGAAGAGAAGTCTTGCTTTTAACTTGGGCTGAAAATCCCCCCTTAAGACAGAATAATTCTATTTTCTAAAACACCTGTTTGTGAACAAGCAGTATGAAAAAGAGGGGAAAGCCAAACAAAAGCTAGGTAAAAATCAGAAAAAAATGGGTCAGACTATCTGCTTTCGGATGCCATCTCTATTTGAAAACAAATGTTTCTCCCAGCTACCTAGACTTACATCTTGCTTTTCTAATGTTGGTACTGGTTAACCTCTGAGATAATATAGCTGAGATAGTACAGGAATAACACATGGACACAACCTGCCTTGTACCATTCATTTCTACACATATGGGAAAAGAATACTTCCTCCATTCAGTTACACCCAACTCCCTCCATCACAGATATGAAAAGGTGTTTGCTGCTGCATAGCAGAATTAGGCTTTGTTAGTTCTACAAGATAGCTGTCTACAGTTACATTTTGCTTTTAGATATTTCTTCTCCAAGAACTGATGCAGCAAAGAATGGCACATAAACACTGAATTACAGAATTCAAGGATGAGAGTTTTACTTGGGATTGACAAATTTTATTCCCCAATTCTTGATCAAGTAAACCTATTTACCTGGAAAATAAATTTTCTTAATTCATGGAAGTAAAAGGTAAATATTTAAAATCTAGTTCTGATCTTTGCTCCTGATACTTGCTGTGGACTCCTAGAAACTAGTATTATTTCATTCTGAGAGCTATTAAAAAATTACTTATTTTTTTCCTAATGGCAATGCTCACTTATAAGGTTGAACAATTCTTTTCATGCACTTTCATTTACTGAGGAAAAAAAGTTCTGAAAACTCTGCAATTGGTTATTTATTTGCTCTCAGTCATCTGTTAACTGTTCACCCTCAGATCCTTTTCTAGGGCTAAGACACTGGGTAACCAACTTCCTTTAGAGCTGATGCCAAATGTGTCCTTTGGTTGGTTCAGAGCACTTAAACTTGCATTATGTTGTAGACTGATGGAGAGGATTTTGTGAACAGGAGATCTGGAAGTTCTCACTCACCCCTCTTGTATACTGAAATATAACACAGTTGTTTTACCTCATTAGCGACGATGCTAACACATATTTCTTTAAGTTTACTAATTAGCACACCATCTTGCAACATAAAAATATCTATTTAAGAGACAGTCAAAACGTCTTGTTGTAGTTCACATCTTAGTATCATATATAAACAGGACATACTGGATTTCTTAATGGTATCACAGCTGACCTATAAAAAACTTTAGTCAAACTTCAAAGACAACAGTATAAAGAATTTCCAGTGCTGTCTTGCCGCTTTTAATTTTCTCTTAACAGAGCTGCCATTATTCCTCACCAAAAAAGGAAACACATACAATAAAAGTACTTTAAATGTAGTGTTGTGGAGATCAGCTCTGAAGTCCCCTAATTTCTGTAGGAAAAGTGGCACCCAGTTCATAATAATACTTGTTTCATTGTTTTCCCTCACTTCAGATCCTAAAAGCTCAAAATAAGTTCTGAGACTAGCACTGGATTATTGTGAATTCCACTATTATCATTAATATCTGTGCCTGTGAAACTCTTTTGCTGAGTGGACCCACCTCACATTTACAGATAAAATTTTGAGAAACAACTTTGAGAGCACTTCTCAGGGGAGGAGGGGGGAAGAAAAAAAGCCATCACATCCTCTCTTTCCCCTCCCTCCCACCCAGAAGCCTTAAGATTTCTTTCTGTGTATAAATCACAGAAATATTACAACTGAAAAAACCTGCTCTAAAGTTGCTCACTTCTGAGCCATGCATTTTATTACTGTTAATTCTTTCTTGTGTACTTTATCATGAAGATGTTCTGTTTCATATTTATTAATTTTGAAGAATATGTTTTGCTTTCTGTGAAATAGAAAGAAAGGCTGACAAAACATAATTTTTTCAGGACAAATTTAAAAATTGAAAATTTTATTTATCACCTGGTATTCATGCTCTTCACAAGATTGATTATTTTTTAGGAATTTACATATTTTGGAAGTATTTTTTGAATATTTTTCTATCCTGGAACATATCTATGTAAAACCTTAATAAATCTTTTTAATCTGTCATCTTACTCTGTGAATATTCACTGTATTATATTCCTTTTGTGGCAAACACAGGATGTCTGCACTTCACATGAATGAGAGTCAATTGAGTTAACAAAGAATAAATTGGATTCTTATGTGCTGTTAACCGAAGGCAGAAGAGCTGCAAAGGCATCACTGAGGATGTAACGAAAAAGGCAACATGTAAACAATGTCATGATTGGTTTCTTTTTGCCTGAACAATTAATAAAGACAAAAAGATGAGAGCTTGGTTCATTATGCAAACATAACCTGAATTTGCAAGGCAGACAATCAGGGAAAAGCACATTTAAAAAGAAATACAGAAAATTTAAATATAGAAAGGATAATCAACTAGAAAAACAAGAACATCATCCTTGGCCATCCTTGGCCATGATGTACCATCAAAAAAAGAAATCATGGCCTCCTGATCATTTGTAAACTGCCCACAGCAGTATGTAACAGTCTAGTCAGAGCAGAAAGGGTATGTTCAGAAACTAAAGGTATTTACTGATGCGAATGACAGGGGCAGCAATAGAAAGAGCCAGAAATAAGCTTGTACAGTCAAATTTTAACAGCACTTAATTAATTTAACTTAATTTAAACCAGGCATTTTTGTGACTTATTACACTGAGTCTCTGCAGAAAAGCCACTAACTTTCTACATACTCAAACCAAAAATTAAGTCAACTATTTCTTACCTGATCATCAAGTACTGTTAAATTATAAATCAGCATTGATCTCCCAGGGGTAAAAGTAATATTTCCCCTGGCAGGACTTAAGTCTTCTTCAGCTGGGTTTGGTCCATCTTCTATCTGCATAGAATTAATATTTCAGATAAGAAATAGACAGAACAGGAATACAAACCTAGTACAAGTATGATAACCAATATGCAGTGTGTGACATGCATAACAAATGACATTATTCTGTCATCTCCTGCACACAGATGTACACATTCTGTTTTGAAAATCTTCTCTTTGGCAGATGGAATGAGTCAGAGTAACCACTCTGAAGAAAACTACATTTTGCCAGAAAAAGAGAAAGAAAACTATTTCATGATAATAATAAGGACTCTTTAGTGTCTCCTCATGCTAAATTGACTCTTTCACATAACAGAAATGAGATTAATTCCAGTTCAATTTAACTCATTAGTATTTCATAATAAGTTCCAAGAAAACAATAGCAGTTACTGGGTTTGCACTGGACTTGTGATAACATATTTAATAGCAAGACTTCAAACATCAGAGAGACAACATGCAGGCTGGTTTTTTTAAGTCTTGTGAACCTTTTTCAACATATGCATATAAAATATACAGTTAGTTGGCCACAATTAACTGCAAAGATATTAAAATTTACTGGACCTGAAATCAAACAAATCTACAATAAATAACACAGAGAATCGCAGTCTGCAATACACATACATACTGAGCAAATCTTCTCAGACGTTGAAAGGTCTACATTATGCCCTTGATGATGCCAATACCAGACAAAATATAAGGAAATATTCATACAAAAGAATTTCTAGATAAAGTGTATAACAGAATCAAAACTGAATTAGAGAAAAAAAAAGAAAAAAAATCAAGTAATAAAGGCAGTAACTGTATCATGACCAATGCAACCACAGAAGTAAAGGTCTTAATATTCAATAAGCGGTTTGGTTTCTGGAGATTCAGAATTATATCTTACAGATACAGAATTTGAGTAAGTACTGGGCTCTCATACAGTATCAAAGTTGGAACAGGCATCAAAGACTCATTTATTTGTAAAATATAACCAAAATTTGAAGAAATATGTAATAAAATAATTTCTTACTCTCTTAATACACATTGTTCTCTACCATCTCTCTCATACCAACTCATGCGGCCTCAAATATCTTCCTAATTGACAAAGAATACTCAATTTCTTTCTAATTTCTCAATTTTTCTTCAAATTACTCATATAACTACATTCTTTTCCATTAGACAGATAATAAAATTAGTAAAGAAGTAAAAAAAAAAATCACTAATTTAAAAGCAGAATAACATATTTACTTCTCTGTAAAACAGAAAGAAAGGCTCACTATAAGAACATCATTAACTGGAACTGTAGTATACACTATCTTCCATTTAACAGATAATATCCTTCCATTTCATGAAACAGATTAAATAAATGTAGACTTAGATATTTTTTCTCCTCTTTCTTACATTTTTTCTAAGTTACGGCCTTGCAGTTTCATCCAACAGAATAAGACATGAGCTTTTTTTTATAAACTCACCTCAAAAATAACAATGACTGTACCGTAGGTTCCCCTCTCCCTAATTAGAGTGAGAGGCACAAATTCATTTCTGCCCCTGGGCTCATTCACCGTGATTAAGGCAGACTAATGAGGAAGAAAAGGGACAGGCAATCAGACACAGATCAAATATCACTGCAGAAGGAAGAAACTGTTACCATAGAAATACCAAACTCCCACAGACAAGTTAATCTAATCTGCAAACCAGTCCACTGATGGCATACATTTCCTAGCAACCAATTAGTTCAGATAATAAAAAGCTTGAAGGATTACTGATTTAAAAAAATTAACTTATGCAAGCAGAGTGGGGGTTATCTTGTAAGCTAACATAGTCCGTATATGTAAAGCACTGGCATATTGGCACTGGCATTTATAGGAGCTTCTAAGATTGTTAAATACTAGTTTTCCCCATTAAAAAAGTCACTTACTCTATGGAGCCAGCTGCAAGCAGACTCTGTGTATTAAACTTCTAGCTGCAAGATTTCTAAGAATCCAGAGACTTAGTACTCTGATGCCAAACATTTTCCATGTCATATGCTTTATCAAGGAAGTCCTCCACAAAAATTAATTGCCATAATGATGGTGATAAGTTACACCTCCTTTCTGCACTAACACAGCCCCCATCTTACTACAAATATCCTCCACATCACTAAAGCCACATCAGTGTCTCACTGCACAAGGTGTCACATAATGCATCTGTCATGACAGTGTTATCTCAATGTTCAAGTAAAACACTGCTCACTCAAGACATAAAAAAGTTAATATTCTCAACATTTCCACATGGCAACATGAACTCCTTGCTTCTCCCATGCTGTATTAACATCTTGAGTTAACAGGGGCAACAATACTGAACAACATTTTAGCAATTTTGTATTTGAGTGCAATACATATTCATCCAAGGATCTCAGGCTGTTTCAATACCTAAAAAACATACTGTAGTTGTATATACGTATGAATGACATCCTCACTTATGAATTACCTCCAGAGATGTTTTCAAGGATGTAACTCAGCATTAGCTTTCAAGGGATTCAGTTGAACAACTAACCAGCATCTCTGAAAATTTCATCTTTATGCTTTCTAAAATTTTCATATATAACATATAAAAAGCTGTACCATGTTAAAAGAAATGATTCCAAAGGCATTGTCATTTGATAAGATTGTTACAGTGACAGATTTGGGTGAGCCAAGCTTTATCCTTGCAGATGGTTTCTAAAATTGACAAAACAAAAGGAAACATTAAATACCGTGATGGGCAACAAACACACATTTTATTATATATATTACAGTGGAAATTATTTAAAGCAATAAAATGCACCAAAATAATCCTTAATTAAGGAGGAAACATGCACTTTAGAGTTACCAACAACAAATAGATGAATTGAACAACTGGGACTTACTGGTAGTGTCAAGTAAAATGTGAATGTCTCATCAGCCTCTGGAAGATCATCATCACAGACAGATATATACACTGTTCGGTTTGTTTCTGTATCAGGTATAAAAGCAGCTGCATATGTGTCAAAAAAGTCTCCCGTGTCTTCTCCATCAATCTGCAACAAGTACAAAATTGAATGTCACGTCCTTCTTACAGAATCACAGAATGACCCGGGTTGGAGGGTTCATTGTTTTCTATATTATTATTCTGTATTCATTTAAAAGACTTGAGACTTGAGATTTTTCTTCAAATGTAATTCTGACAGCAGTTTCCCCTGCTATCACAGTTAATTTCTGGACAGAAGGTATAGATAATAGCTCTTGTAGCGAGGCTGAGTAATCAGGAAGCAAAAAAACTACCACAAACAAAACAAACATGACACTTTATCAAAACCATTTATGACTTCCCTCCTTTTAATTGGATATCTTTTGCATAATGTGCCATATGACCAGGTTTTAATGGAAAAGCTATTCCTACCACAGACCTGTATTCCTCATAATACCCTACCTGAATTAAAATTACCTTAATAGCTAACTCTGACTTTTGTCTTGCCCTAGGGAGTAAAAAGAGATAAGGCTTTTAACCTAGACTAAAATTTTAATTCTCCTAATTGGCAAGAGGAACAAAAGAAAATCCTCCTGATTCTACTGTAAGTAAGGTGACTGGAGGAGACATTTTAAAGGCAGCCAGATTAAGGCTAAGTGTCTAGTTGGAAACTGGGACTAGACAGAAAGAATCTATTCAACCTACACATCTGCCATACCTGAAACTACTGCCCTTCACAGAATCATAGAATGGTCTGGGTTGGAAGGGACCACAAAAATCATCTACTTCCAACCCTCCTGCTATGGGCACGGGTACCTCCCACCAAACCAGATCACAAAATGCCTCATCCTGCCTGGCCTTAAAAACCTCCAGAAATGGGTCATGCACAACCTCTCTGGGCATCCTCTTCCAGTGTCTCACTACATTCACAGAAAGAACGTGTCTAGCCTAAATGTCCTCTCCTCCCATCTGCATCCACTACTCATAGTCCTGCCATCAGAGGCACTAAAGGTTTGAATGAACCATCTTGAAAATCGCTATTCATTTGCAAACAGTGAAATGAGAAGTTTCATGAAGAGGACACAAAGTATGAAAGGTACTTTTGTGGCTGTCATACATCGTTGGACATCCTGGCACCCCTTTTTTATGTATCTCAGGCAACCCCAGACTTAGCAAGAAGGTCTTACTAAAGGAGGCTATAAATATTTCTCTGAAAAAAAGTGCTCAAAATAATCATGACAGAAACTAAATTTGGAATTGAAGATAAATTGTTACACCAGCAAAAAGCACTAGTTTCCAATTGCATTTTCTCAAGGTTTTCTCCAGAGATGTTAGTGAAGTGTGAAAATCCCTATGGGGATTTTCCTTGTAGTTTCTAAGGCATTTATTTTCCATATTTAGTTACAGAAGAATAAAGACCAGGAATTTGAGTTTCTTTTGTCTACTGACTGAAGAGATTCATAAGCAGTACAACTTACATTCCAGTGTACTCATGTTGCATAGCATCTTACTCCATGCACAGATGATATAGCACACTCTGAGAAGTTTAAATGTTTAAAGGGAATACAATCAAGACCATAGATGATAACAGTCAACAAATACAGGAAATAATGTAAAAACATTAAATCTGATCTCCCAATGAATAGAGCAATGTAATTTAAAAAATTCATATGAAAATCTGGCTCAAACTTCTGAAGTGATGTGGAAAAAGGAAAATTGCCAGATGTCTACATTTTAATTATCAACCCACAGTCACAATCAAAATCAAACAAGTGTATCAGTTCAGACTTTTACCTGAGCAGTAGGAGCTGGCTCCTCAAGGAGATGTTAATACCTTTCCTATGAAACCATTAATGCAGCCAGTAGGAATTTATGCCATTACAGAAACTGGGTGTTGCCTCTTCAAAGCAAAGTTGTCCCAGTGAAATGTCGCCCTCCCTTTGACTTGCTTGACAAAAACACTGGCAAAAATTCAAAACTTCAGAAATAAATAAATATTTACTGAGAATATAATTGGCATAGTTTCTTACCGACACAATTGCTGTGATGTTAGCAGGCTTCCCTGTCCTCTCAATTAGAAGGCGTATAACAGTTGTACTTGTTTCATTGACTACAAATTCTGTTTGCCCACCGAACTTCACTTCTGTTTCTCCCGATGTGAAATGAGCGAGTAATGCTAAAAGCAAATAAACTACTAAAGAAGCAGAGGGCATCCCTACAGAAAAAGAAAAGAATAATTAAAAATAAATTGTGAATCTTAAATATACAAAAGACAACCATATCAACCCTTCTCAATCCTTCAAGTACTGTGATTTGTTTTGCGAGTTTCAGAAATGAGATGAAAATATGCACAGGTCTCAGCTACAATATAGTCAGATAATGTAAATGTCATTTATATCTAATTCTGTATCCATACTTGTCACCTAGTGATTTTTCTGGACAGTATTCCCCAACTTTTTTCAAACGGGGGAAGATGCAACTTCTTTCAAGAAATTGTAATTATATTGACACAATTGATATAACTTCCACCCAAAAAAAAATTAGCTTAAAAGCTGCAAGTTTTATTTATACTTTCTTTTATCTCTTCACTCTCTTTAGTAATAAACATGGCAGGAAGGGTGAATGACTAGATGATTGCAGTTATCTCATACACATCACCAGACACCTTATGGACCACAATAATGCTATTAATTTGCATATTGATTTGGCATTCTTCCACTGCTTCTCTTCCATGATTCTTCCAACATTGCTTTGTAACGGAGAATCACTGTGGCAAATGTGAAAGCCACTGTAACCTTTGTACAGCCAGACTTTTACTTTTAGTTGTTTCTGCACAAGGTCTGGCTATTCCCTCAGTCAGGATAAGACAACTTAAAAACTTTTTTCTCTTATGACTGAGTCCAGTTATGCAATGTACACCAAAAGGTGAATGCCCAGGGACTGATACTGGCAAAGAGACATTTTTAAGATGTTCTGGCACAGGAAATTGGACAACAGCTGCCATGCTTTGTAGATGCTCATGTTGTACAGCACTGACCAGAACTCAAAAACTTGGATGCTGGACAGAGCAGATTTCTGTCATAAGCAATATTTGAACAAATCAAGACAAAGAGTTTTGGTCTGCACACCAAAAAAGGATTAGTCCATGGATCCTTAAGGAACTCATTCTCTCAGCAACTTTGTTTTAATCTGTAATTACCAATTTACAATTCTATTAAAAAAATTTTCTGCACAGAAGTTGGAACCATTATTTGTGTAACTGCACATAAAAATAAAAGGTCATTTTCCTTAAAATTATAATTCCAAGTGCTATGCTTGTTGGACAAATGATAGTCAATGATGGTTGCATAAACAGTGCAGATATTATATGGATATTTGAATTTCAGTAACATTTCAGCTCAGACCCTTTTGCAAGTGCATATTTCCATTATTCATGAATGACAGTAAATTAATATTTGGCTAGAAATAGCCACTGAAACAGAAAATTTCATTTTTATTTTGAAATGCACTTTCGTAAAGTGCATGTCAAATTCATAATCAGAATATTTGTGGTCCAGCACAAGTTCTGTTTTATGTACACTGTCATTTTTAATTTTGCACTAAACAGAGACAGCCTTCAGACCAGCACTATTAACAAAGTTTCAGAAAGACTTCAAGAATTTGATTCTTCTCACAATAAACTGTTTGAGCAAGGGTCATTTTTATGTGTAAGGATTTGAAATAAACTGCTTTCAGGCAAGTTAAAAATGCAAATTATCCATAGATATAGCATATTAAATAACTATGAGATATAAGATACTGGATAACTATGAGTTATCAAGTACAGTCAAGAAAACAATCCAGCATCTCTCAGAATTTGTAAAAAAACTGGAGAAATGACAAAACTAGCCAGTTTTAATTGCATGCAATAAGAAGAAATTCACACAGTTCTAACATCAAAGAGGCAACAGGTAAGCAATGAAATTAGCATGAAAAATCATAATTAACCTTTTTTCCCATCAAAACAGCTAACCATTTTACAACCTATTTGAACAGTGTTTAGCTATTTGTAACTCAGCTGAGTAATTTCTCTGCAGAATTTCACATTACTAAAATTTTATTACCATGAACACCCTCCTTCAAGATACCCTTAATTGTTATTGAGAATCCAATGTGTAAGCCACTTGTAGGAACATTTGATTCCCACATATCTATGTTTTTAGTAACAATGACACAGAAAATTGCTTGCAGTAGGACATGAACCACAAACAAAAAAATACATATGTGTAAATCCCTTAGGATTTAAAATTTTCAACATTTCTGAAGCTGGCTGGTATTACTAACTTGTAGGATGTTTGCATTTCTTTTATGTGGAACTGCTCTGAAAAATACAAACCTTCAAGCTGCAAAGAGAGCAGTTGTCTAACCTTTGTAAACTCTGAGACAATTGTGCTGTCTAAAGACACAGGCATCATCCATACTAAACTGAGGAATTTGTTGACCTTTTAGCTTCAGCTGTTACCTTGTCATAGACTTCGCAAATATCTTCCCACGGTACATGCTTCTAGTAAATAATACTGAAAACATGATCCTTGAGGGCAAGATTACAAAGTTTAGAATTACTTGAATTCTATTACTTCTACTAGAGAGCATTCTAAAACTATAGGATTACTCCTGTGGAACAAGAGAGGTTTCACAATCATACTATCAATTATTTAGTTGGTGCGTATTCTTTCTTGTTACATTATTTGTACTAAGATTTACTTTGCACAGCCTGCCAAAAGTAGGTTTTATTCTGTTTATATAAGTCAACTGGTAAAATAATTTTTTTTTTTAAATTATGTAATGCACTAAAAATAACAGAAGTCAAGATTTAGAGAATGCAGAATAGATCTACTGAAACAGCCAATAAGATATTGCAGGTCACATTATTTCTTAAGTATTGATTCATTCTGTACAATAAATTTAAACCTAAATTTATACCGGAACATAATTTGTTCCTTATTAACTGTATTGTATAAAATTCAGCAAAATCCTTTGCAAAACCAAGGATTGAAAGACTACTCTTCCCCACCTCCATCACCTCCAATATACAATGGTCAGAGTCAATATTTTATTTTATTTTTACAAAAGCAGCTAAAACTGTAGTCCTTGCTCTCCTGCTATATTTTGGGAAAATACGTATTCAGTGCATCACGTACCTCCCTAAAGATTATTGAGTGACAGCCTCTTAATCCAGGATGTTTTCTCGGGCTTTAAAATAGATCAATGATTCAAAGTAACTTAAAGTTCTTGATAAAACCAAAAGCAAATTAATATTATGTATCTTCAGAGTATGTGCTCTGAATCCATTGTCAATGGATCAACTATTCTGTGGCCATGTTCTGACTAAAGTAGTTTCACATAGTTTAAAGAAATGCTTCAAATTAAGTCCTAGATTATAACAAAAGTTTCTAGCATCAAAACAAACAGAAAAAAGTCTATCTCAAAGAATTTTCTAGACATTTTAGTGGTATTAAAGAATCTTAAAAGTCTAAAAATCACATTCTTAAACCATGTAACATTAAAAAAGAGTAAAGCAATCTCTGAATTCCGAGTCACAATCTCTAACATTTTCCTTTAGTCTGTGTTTTATGACACTTTCTCAAAACCCTCTGTGTTTCCCTTGAAAACAGAGAATGCCAGGGTAGAACCCAAAAAAGCATACACTGATCTCACAAACTAATTTCGACAGCACAAATGTCACAAATTTTGTGAGAAATGTAATCTTAATTTATTGCACAGTTGTACCTCCAAGAAGAGGAAAGTTTATGAAACTGGTGTTCCTTGTGACTGATAAATTGCCATGATTAGCTTGGATTTTCTGCTCAGTTTCTAGAACTATCTTTGGATGGAAATTTTAAAGTTTATAAAAAATGAGTGTCCTTTTCTGCATATCTCTGTAAAGGATGAGAAGTCTTGTCTGCAGACTTTTACACTGGCTCCTGTGCTTACAAAATCAAACTCCTCAAGAAAGAAAAAAGATCTCCCATCTGTTTTCATTGAAGGGTGAGGCAATATAGAGGCTAGTGGCACATAGAGGGATCAAAAGAAACTGAAAAGGCTGTGAAAAAATCCAGATCTAAAATGAAATGAGCATACAATGCCAGGTGGAATAGAGGCCAGCAAAAAAGAAGCAGAAGGAGTGAGGGATTTAGAATTCTGAGCCTTCAGACTTGCCATTGCTCCTCAGCAGAAGAAAGAGGCAGACACACTGAAGCAGCATCTCTCTCACCCATAAGCCACAGTCCGATCACTACCCCGCCTCTTCCCACAACTTATTGTAGATTTCTAAAATCCACGGAGACAGCAAGTGTAAAGTCCAGCGCGCTTTTCACTGTCTGCCCTTGTCTGCTCCCCATGATTACAAACACCCAGCCAAGTCGAACATTCAAAACCTGGCATGCCGAGCACTGTACACTGAGCACAGACTCACAGCCGTCAATGGTTGCCAGAGAGAAGCCCATTCACAGCAGAGTTGTCAGCACCCAGCAGCATCTTTGGCTGAGTACAATGGGAGGGAGATACATGCGCCCTTTCATATGTAAAGAGGAGGTTCTCTGCTGCACAGGGAACAGTACAGAGCAAGAAGTTTCACAAGGTCATTGCCTTTGCTGCACCTGCTGCACAAACATTAAAAATCTGCCAATTTTCAGCATCTTTATTCTAGGCATTCACAGAAGTACTGAACTTTGCAACTTTGTATGGGAGAATAACCTTGGAAAGCAGTAGGAATTACAAAACCTTTAATTTACTAACCACCTCCTTTCCACGTTTTCCTGATTTTAAACTAAGAAGTATTTCATTTCAGTCTGTGGTTTTCTTTGCTTCAGTGTTCCCCCAGTGCACAGATACGCAAAGGAAGACAAAATAGTCGTGTTCAGCAATTGGCTGGAGACTAATACTCCAGCCTGCCCTGTTGGCTGCCTTGTCTTTTTGGCTTTAGCTTTTTTTTTTCAAATATGGGATAAGCCACTTCTCAAAATAATATTGCTATATTTAATTTTTTTCTATATCCCTTTTTCTATGTGCTTCAGGGTAGATAAAGCCTGTGAACTGCAGTAAGTCACAACATGCAATGTTTTGTTTGCATCCTCTGACTACACTACTAGTTGCAGCCTTCATGGCAAGAGCCTGCCTTTTGTGTCACCCTCTTTATGACATAGTCATACCAGGTACCTGCCCATCATCCTCCTGCTAATTACTATCAATAGAAAGTGCTAGCTGAAGCATAAATACAGACTACTAGGTGCTGAAAATCCCTTGATCACCTTTCACTGCCCTGAAGTTTTGGGGCTCAGCTGCCTACTGACCTGCTCACTGCTGCCACGACAGAGCAGTACCTCAGCACAACTTCCAGGGCTAAGAAGATTTATTTGCATTTGAGATTAATGACACAGACAGCAGTCAACAGCTCTCCTGATCATTTGTTTTGTAATTGTTGCCATGTATTGTTTTGTAGTTTGTGGGGTTTTTTTTAAATTTTACTATCTGTGACCATATGTATCACTCAGAACAACCACTTTAATGTAACCTGAACAACACCTCCATATGGAAATTCTCACTTAGTCAATTACGGTCCCATGAAAAAGGCACACACCCTTCAAGGCAGACATCCTACAGAAGAAAAGATGCTTCATCTGCCTGCCATAGTATTTGTATTTACTACTCAGCAAGGCAAATCTGTCATCACAGCCACAAGCTAGTACTGCAAGTGGTAAAACTGCAGGCCAAGGCCAAGACGATGAGAAATCCAAATCGTCTCATCCTGTTATTAGAGGTCACTGAGAGGTAAAAAGCCTAATAAGAACAGGGCACCTCCTGTAAGTTTTCTGGCAGCTTCTCTGCACTTGCTCAGAAGAATTTGGGTAGATCTAAACTATAGAATTAAATTTTTCATTCTAAAGCATGCAGTCATGACAGGAGAACCACCTTCTATCTCTTAAGGAAGATAATGTCAAAAGCTTTCTGAGGTAGCCATCTGTTCTGCTTGTTCTCATTATGAGCTAGGAATAAAGGGCAAAATTCTCAAACAGTGCTGGACCCACCTCTTCTGTTTGCCAGCAGCAAGCAAAGGGAATACAAGCCTGTTCAAAAAATGTTTGCTCTTACCTTCCAATTTGCTGGCCAGTCAGGGTACAGACAATAATTCTGAGTAGCTGCAAGATCCAGGCTGCTTTTACCCAGAGTACCTCCAGTGAAACAACTTGGAATTATTAAGGTTAATTTATATTTAGAAGAGAGGTCAGAATCTAATGTAAACAAACTTTGTCTGAAATCTGATAATTAACTAGGTCTAGAAGAACAATTTGCCCTAATCCCTACCAAGAAAATAACACTGATTTTGGCTGAAGAACTCCTAATTTATTTCATGCAATTTATTAGAATCTACCCATATATAGTTCTAGCTCTAAAAACAAAAAAAACACATACACAAAAAAAACCCAACCCAAAATCCCCCAAAACCACTCAGCCATGAAAATGCTTACACCTCTCAGCTCATGCTTGTTGTAGAAGTAACTGCACACCTAATTCCAACACAAAATCATGCTCTTGGAGCCAGGGAATCAGAAATATAGGTGAGGAAAGTCTGCAAGCTGCACTGAGGAATGCCCATATATTGTGTCTACCTTAGTAAAGATAAAAAGTTTCACAATAATTTCCACTTCTATCTCTTGTTTGGAGGCTTCTCACACGACCTCAACACTTTCACTTCATGTATTTTTATAACATTGCTAGTCAGAGTGGATTTGTTCAAGTTCATACACATGCATGACCTAAACAGGTCCTCAATTTTTAGAGTAATTATGTGAGTTATTATTGAGTTAATGAAAATCTATTAACAATCATGAAAATTGGTACCAGCTATGTATATTAAATTTAAGATCTAACAAAGCAAGCTTCATTTACACAGATAAATGTATCAAATTTTTATTAGACTTCAAGAAAGAATCTCTAGTTTATTACGGACCTGTTCCTGTAGGAGTAAAAAGTTATCAGTTTTGAGAAGGTGATTAGCATGAGGCCCTCACTCTAATCTATACTGTGAATTAATCTCAAACCTGCACAACCTATTTTTAAGAAAACACAAGATAGTTATGTGGCAAGGAAAAATCCCCGAGTAAAATTTGCTTTGGTTAAAAGACTTCTCACACTACCTCTACCTTGTATTGTGCTTTCCTTGGCTTTCTAAACCTTTTAACCTATGCCACAATTTAATAATCACTATATAATAATTATAATCATACCCTTATTAACTGTGTATTTCTTTTCGTTCTTCTAAGGCACCCCATAGCTCAAGACAAGGAAATCTCTTTGTTGATTAGTTATTTAAGACCAGCAACAATAACTATGTTGGAAAGAGAGGTGCTTTGAGAGGATTACACAGAGCTAGTTCTCAACAGCACCAAGCCGAGAGCAGCAAATTACAAACCCAAGTACTTCATTGCATGTAACCAAATTGGCTGGTTGAAATGCTAATTGCCTTTCAGCAAAGGCAAAGGCAGACAGGGGACCCTATGCTTCAGAGAATGACATGCATTTTTTACTCCACTTCTGCACCATTGTCTTGATGGGAATAATTCAAAATCTATTCATAAAGGTAGCTCTTTTCCTAACCTTTAAAAATGTGGGAAATTTCTAAAGCTCTGGCCAATACCTCAGATCTGTTGGTCTGCCAAACCCATAACAGATGGCTGAATTAAGGCCATGTTAAATCCTTAATGAAGCAAAGCTTGAAACAATTCAGAGCAGCAACATATTGGACTGGTCCAGGGTAGGTGACTGAGAACAAAGTTTCCTTTACCGTCTGAAAATGAGAATCATAACTGTACTCTAACTAATAACCCATACTAGACACAAAAACACCTAACTGAACAAAAACATCTTGATATATGAAAAGATATTGCCAAAAACGTTCTAAAGGAAAAAGCCTGTTTAATAAGCCTGCTTGAATTAATATAACTTTATCTTCATAGCAACATTGCTTTTGATGTATGAATTACTTCAGTAAAGGGAATTGAAACAATTTTAATTTGTTTTTTAGGAAATATACATAAGCAAATCTATTAAACATTTTTAAAAAATTAACCACATTTCAGAACTTTTTGCTTTTACAAATAGACACAAGTTTTCATGTATGAAGTACACTCAATCTCAAAAATTTTTAAGACATATTTTCCAGTGTGATTCTGCACTTAACAAGTGACTTAAGCAAGTGAGGCTTTGTAGAAGTATCAATATTTCAGATTCAATAACCTTTTTCAGAGTTAAAAAAAAAATACAGCAGTCCATCTGGAATAAGAGAAATAGCTTCTACCATTGATAACTCCTGTAATTAAAAATTTTTTTCTAGGAAACCGTAAAATCATTCCCTATTAGACAGACACAGTTCTTGAATTCCTGGAACTGTGACAAATGGATGCAACTTACAACAATCATTCTGTAAGCTTTGATTTGATGACAAAGATGTTAAGCAGCATCTGAGTCTTAATATACATGGCCAGAAGTGCACAAGTACTATGTATGCTTATTTCTAGAGAGAAAGTGTTCTATATTCACCATGATACCAGTGGTAACTAGACCTAAATTCTGCAGTCTACTTGTAGAGTTGAAATACAAGCACAGTTTCTACCAACAAGTAAAACCAACTGATAGGATTAGATATGTAAAAATAGTTATGTACATGATTACATCTTTAAGAGGTCAAGGTCTAATTTCAACAAATTCATTGTATTTTCTCTTGCATACATTTGTATTTCTTAGCAAACTGCCAAATTGACAGAGACCAAGAAGACCCTAAGAGAGGCCAGCCAGGAAAGAAAAAAATAAGAGAGCAGCATTATCCAACAATGAAATTAATTTACGATAGTCAAACACACAGTTTACCATTTTGATGCTCCCAGAAACACCTTGAGCTAAAACCTTCAGATTGAGACAAATTTTTGTTTCTTTGAAGTGTGCTGCAAAGATATAGTTCTCCATCTAGTTCTCAAACAGTTTTTGTTAAGCTTATAGACCACTGGTACATACATTAAAAAGTAAAATAATTAATAATTACCTCATCATTACCATGTTGTTAATTCTGAACAACAATGGTAGTTGTACATTGATATCAAAAGTGACTTGTGAGTCTTCAATGTTTTTCACCAAACTGGCATAAATTAATTGTACTCTATGGCAGAGATCCTTACAAATCTCTGCAGCAATACTCTTCTTTGATTCTATATAGTAAAAGTATATGCTTTTACAGATCTTCCAATGCTTCAGTTTTATATTTGCATGGGAAGTAAAATATGCATATAAGCATTTTCAGACTGAAGCACTTCTATTTTTTTTTAACTGAAATTAAAATAAAATTAAGAATCTCTGAAGATCCTAAGTTTAAAAAATAAAATTCCAAGTCTAGATGGGATTTTAGCAACAAGTTGTGTTTTACACCTGATTCTGAAATTTTCATTCAAATAAAGCTTACAAGAATTTTCAAGGTAAGCATTCCACTGCAACTAAGAAAGCATAAGGATCAGTCTCATTTACCAGCATCAACTCTTTAAAACTCATTCAGTATAATTTTTCAGCCCTAAAAGTGCTGGCAGCACAAATAAAATCCCCAGCACTATTTCTAAGGAAAGTAAACAGCATTTGATTTCCATTCGACCAGGACACACACCACAATTACAACCTAATAAGCATGTGCTCCCATTATCAATGTTAATTACTTCACTCAGATGCAAATTCAGTAAATACCATTGATTTCTGCATGTAAAACTATTAAAACACAAAAGAGTGTGAGAAAAGTAGTAAAGCATAAACCTGTATTTTGGAAATCAATAACAACATATATATTAGAAATAACAACAAATTAGAAACTAAGAACCTTGCAATACATAAGCTTTAACATTATCAAATACTTGGTCATTTCAATTTTATGCTTAACATCCCACCAACTATTTTACTTCCTCAGGAATCTGGTTCTCCCTTCCACATGGAAACATTCAATACACTTAGAAGGAGAAATCTTACTTTAGTCTTAAGGTAGATTGAGTATATCACATTCTTGGTTTGCTTATTAAACTGCCTTCATAACAGATCCTCAAAATGCTTTGTACTTAACTGGAAAACATATTCTAAAGAATGCGTGCAAAAAAAAAATCACTTCTGCCTTCCATATAATGACTAAGATTTTTTTTGAAATTCACATTTTATTTCACATCTGCACTCTAAAACATTTATAGATGCATTAAAAAGCAGAGACTGATGTTTGGCAAGCAGTTCCATATACATTTGATCTTAACTTTATCTGGGCTAGCCACAGTGAATTATGCAGTATCTTGCCCAGAATCAGCATATCAAAAGCAAGAAGCATGAACCGTATTTCTAACTGCACCTCCCCTTACGTGTTGTATTTTAATTATTAAAATATTTAAAACTTTATCAGATGATGATGTGATAAATTCATTCTCACTGTTAACTTGCTCTCCTTTGCAACAGACAATTCATGCCCAGCTCCCCCGCTTCTTTTATTTTCTCCTAATTTAAATAGACAAATTAACTCTGTGTGGTTTTTATCGAGAGATAAAAATTGCATCAGCCTGACTTTCACCCTGAAAAGATGATTTTCCATTGGAAAAACTATTGTGTCTATCTGCCCTGCTCTGCAGAGCAGAAAGAGGAGCTACTGGAACAACAGAAACCTTATCAGAGTCTTACTCTCCATCGGACACGCTCGCTGTCTGCCGCTAGTTAAACCCCGTCCCTGCTGCAACAGGTGCTGCTGGCAGAGCCCTCCAGCTGGACAGTGGACATCCCTGATGCTGGTGCTTCCAGAAAAGCTCCCATCTCAAACAGAGAGAGACAACAAACCTACCTAGACCCGGGGAGATGGACATCCGCCTCTTCTGGACTCAGCCAGCCGCCTGCCCGCTCTCTGTCACTCACGCATTATGCATTCCCCTCTTCTCCTCCTCCTCCTCCCTCTGCGCAGCGTCCAGCACTCTCCTCCCTCCTCTGACTCCCGCTGCAGAGATAAAAGGGGGTGGGATGGAAGAAGACACAATTCTTTCTCAATCCCCCAGCAATTACATGCAAGCTTCTGCAGTTGAGATAGAGCCAGTAGCTCCAGCCACTGCCTTGGCAGTCCTTCCACTCGTTTATTACTACAGGCAGCAAAACCTGGCAGGTTTTACCACTGGATTATGATAGATTTTGGATTCAAGTCCCTGGTTGCATCAGGACATGTGTCTCATCTTAATTCACAGCTACTCAGCATTCAGCAAGGATAAACAACTTCCAATAGTAGATCAGGCATTGCAGACTCATTTGTCTCACCAGCATCTAATTCATATTTTATATGGTCACCATCACTCCAAGTAACACAGCAGAGATACAAAGACACAATGACAGTGCTCAGTTCTTTCAAATGCTGGCCCGCTATCTCCCAGATTCTCCTAACTGATGATAAAAAAGTGTCAACATTTGTGCTTAACCAATAATGTTGAAGCATCTAAGCCACTGAGCATAGAAAGTACTGAGTTTTGATGGAATCTCTGTAAGTAATATTCACACATACTTACTGTATTTCCAGAACTTATGAGAGAACAACTACATCTTAAAAAGTGAAAATGTTATTGCATGAGAATTCTTAAATGCAGGTGAATCCAGTTAAGTGCACTAACTCACAGTTTTCACATCTTTTGCACTATACTGACAAGTACTTAAAAAAATCAAAACAATAAATAAACAAACATAGAAACAAAAACCCAGCAACAAAATCCCAAACAAATTAAAAACCCAAACAATGAAAAAAACTTAACAAACAAAAACCCCCCCTATAATTTCAGCTCTCAGGAAATCTAGCTCCCATGACATTCCCAGCCCACAACAGAGCACAGCCACAAATCAGATACTCTGAGCTTGTTGGCTTATGTCTTTCTTTTTGGTCCCAAAATGCTAAAGCTCATCTGTCAAAACAGTACTCCTAAGCAGCTCAGAAAATTATGCCTCTGACAAAATTTGGTACAAAATCAATCTAACAACCAACAGGCAACTAATGTGGAACCCTACAGGTGTGTTTTTAAAATTCCTATATTGTAAATGCCTGTTGTATTATATATTAGCATGTGCGTATTTAGAAATACATACACTAATTACTTCTAATGTACTTCTAGCCTAATTTTAGATATTAATACTCACAGCTTTATTCCCCAAGCAGCATTTACAAAAAGGGAGGAGGGAAATGTTAAGCATAAAACAGGATCTTCCCATGGATGAAAGCAAGATTATTTTTACAACCTTTGATGTGGTTTACTGAAAAGTCGTGCATTTCAAATTAGCTTCCTTCGCTTTGTTTTTAATTTATTTGAAGCACATGGAAAAAGCAATCACAGTAACAGAAGTCAGAGAGAGAACAAGCACTTATTCTGCAAAAGCTAATACAGACTTTGCATACAGAAAGAAGGAATACAGAGCAAAAGCATTAGGGACAAAAAAAAAAGACAGGATGATCTAGAAAACACTGTGCCCTCTGATGTCATTAGCTTGGTCACTTCGTCAATTCTATGTTGATTTATGGTGTTCACAAATCAGGAATAATGTAAACTGATAGAAAAAGAAGAAAAAGATTGTACAAAATAATGAAAGGTTAGAGATATTATATACCAAAAGACTCAAAGATCTCAAGAAGCATTATGCTTATAGAAGTGATGCTTTGAAGTAGAGAGCATTCAACCAACCTCAGCCATCCAGTCTAACCTAGCCAAACAGCAGGTCAGGAAGGACTACCTCTAAGAGATGCTTGTCCCTATTCTCTGACTAAACAGGGAGTCCAAATGACTACCTTAGACTACTGACTAACTTTTGAATAAAGTTAGTGTTAGATGAGATGAAACTAACTCTGGATTTACTGTGTATACAGAGAAAAGGAACGTTGATCAAAATTTGCAGCACGAGAGGTATAAGCATAGATGATCTTACATGCAGATGCAAAACAAGACCAATTATCAGAAGAAACTCCAGTTCTAACTCCAGAATAACTCTTCCATAGTGAAAGAAACAACGTACTTGAAGGACTCATCAAACATCATAATAAACAACCTATTTAAAAACAGAAAATAAAACATAATAAGCATAATTTTTTCTCCTAAAATCCTATGCTGTACAACAAAAAAGGAATTAAGTAGCTGGGTATGATCATCTGTTATAGCTCTGATCACTTCTTGCAGTAGTCCACCTGTGTTTATGTATTTTTTATCAATACATTATGCATTATTGCCATGCACCAGCTCTGGTTTTTCTATACTGAAAAGAGAACAAGCAATACTCCTTTATTACTAGCTGATAAATTTTGTATTAGATAGAACTTAGTGCATGAGCATGAGAGATAAGTACGTCTTCCAGTACCATAACATCATTATTTTGCTATCTCAGCCTGAAAGTCCCATACTTTTTTCGTCTCTGGATCAAAAGGTGAGATACTTGAGGTACAAGATTCTTTTTATCTTTTATAGCGTTATTTCAGCCTATATAAATTACTTCATGTTTTCTTTGTCCTTTTGTGGGAAGGCAGGCTCCCACCAACAGCTATCAAGCTACTCAGAGGGGCTACCTTAAAAGTTAGGAGTTGTCCACTACATCACACCTGAGTATATTAAGTGTTCATAATCATTGATCTAGAAAACAAAGCAAGAGAACTCAGACTCACAGATTCCCACAGTGATCATCATGGAACCTTTCAACAAAACTGCACCCAGATCCATAGTGACAGTAAAGGTTACTTTTGTCTTCCACTCAACATGCCGTGCTCTGTGTTTCCTCTCCATTTTGTTTCCTCTCCGTTACATTTTGTTTCATTCTCATCGTGCCACTCTGAAGACCTTGCTTTGGTCCATGGTGGTCCTCAAGCAGCTGAAAGGTCGTTGGTGATTGACATGAGGCACTCTGCAGGCACTTTTAACAGCTTAGCATGCTGCCTGCTCTGCATTCTCACCCCTTACAAATGTCTGGGACAAACAATAAGGCTCTGGGACTGGACCTACAAAATAACTGGCATTGCCTCCAGGTCAGCCTTAACATCTCTTTTCAATAATAGCAATAAATAAGGTGTACTAAGTACACCCCTCAATTCTTCGTATGTTTGGATTTCCTTTGTTTGGAATTCATTAAAACGCTGCAAGTTAAAAATGGCTCTGCTGCAAGTAAACCAATATTGAATGCAGTAGCAATGGAATCAATGGTCTCCGGTTTGTTTGTTTGTTTTGAGATCTTGCCTTTTTCCTTTGCTGGCATCATCTGAAAGGAAAGACGAAAGAAGAGGGAGTCAGAAGAAGAAACAAATCTCTGAGAAGGAAAGAAGGACCTAAAGAAACAAGTATAAAGGGCTTCAGAAGGGAGTATTTTCTCTCCTTGTTCACATTTCTGTTTCTATTAAGGAAGTTTTGTGTGCTGTATGAAGGCCATTTGATTTTGAATCACAGGTATGGCAATCTGAATATACTAATATAACAAGTAAAAACAAATACTGGTGACAATTTTTTCCTGAATATACATAAATGCCACTAAAATTGAGATTTATTTTCACCGGTGGTACCCAAGATTCAAAATTCTGGGTTAAGCACTTACTTGGATACAAGAAGGAAACAAAAGATTTTCAGTCTTGCAGTTTTCCAAAATTGTTCTGCCACCTTTCCTGGTATTTCAGCTGAAAGAGACTCAAGTACTCAGCATAGCTCTTTCACAGGTTAATACTTAATTAGAATGCACCAGAAATAAGTTAACTTTACTTCTTTCCTCCTTATTAATGAATCACTTCCAGTATGGCACAGTACTTCAGAAATCCTTGATGTCCACCAGACACTATTTTGATCAGCTTTAATGCACAGGCAGAATACTGCAACTGATCTTACTCTTCAGAATAAGAAACAAGATAAAAGATGATCTGTTTTTTCAAGACATTCACTTTGTTTCAGTGGATAGTGCTTGGATCTTCTCTGAAAATGAGATTTTCTTTGAACAGTGGTGTGCATTTCTGCAAGACAGACCATTTTTAAAACATTACAGACTACCACAAGCACATACACACTTCCTAGTGATTTACTACATTACTGTATATTCACTTGTTTCAGTAATGTCGAGGATGCAGTCCCCAAGTTCTTCTCATTCTGAGTCACAGTGGGGATTGGACCTAAACAGCACTGAAAGAAACAGTATCAGGAAATACAGGATGTGACTTCGGACTTCAGGGAACTTGAAAGAAGACAGAACAGGCCAACTATCTTCACTTCAGAGACTGACCAATCTATTACCTGGCTTCTGACTACTATCAACAGCAGCTGGTGATAACACTTGTGCTATGCTTGCTCCTCAAAAAGTGAAATGAGGTGTCTGATCCCTTTCCTGTTCCTACCCAGCTGCACTCTGAAGGCTTCTGTCCAGTCACCTCACACTGACTGGATGTGCAACCACTGCTAGTTATCACCTGATGTCTCTTCAGTAATACCAGGCATTTGTCCCTCTCTTTCCAGTCCTGCTCCACATCCTTCTTGATGTACACAAGGAATAATCTGACATTAAATCTTGATTTTAATGCAGAGTTTCCTAATGAATACACAAACACATCAAGAAGGAGCACAAAGTATAGAAATACAAACAGCACTATGTATCTGAGAAGACCGACAAAACTTGAGTACTGTGCTTTGGACCCAGCACTTTATGCCAATGGTCTATTGTCTAGATGCATGTATATAAATTTAGGTTTCATTCCTTTGTTTTTCAGAGGTGTCCAGGATTTAAAAAACCAAAAAACAAGTACATCCAATCATGTTATGCTCTTTTTTGCATGGACAAACATTATTTTGTTTATGCTTCCTGTGATCAGCTTCACAAAGGTCAGCCGTTTTACAGTATCGCTCCTTACTTGTATACTGATAAAGCATACTGATGTTAATATTTAAAAAGAGCTTTTAACTGAAAAAAACCCTGTAGTACCAGGAACAAAGTACACATTCTGGGGCATCTACGTGTGGGAAGCTGCTATATTTTAACACACAGAAATGTTACTCATACAATCATAATCACTGAACTTAGATACACATTTGTCAAGACTTTAAAAAATAATCAAGATGACTTTGAAAACAACTTAAACATGTTAAATGGTAAAAAATGGAACAAATTAATGAGAAAATAACTTCTTTGTTTCAAGTTATTCCATATCTGATTTGGTTGACCAAGGTCCAGGGTGCAGTTTTTACCCAACTTCTGTCTTTTTGTTTTATAATGACATAAAAAGAATGCCATTTCTGAAGAGATAGTTTGGTCTTACAATGTTCAGTTGCTTCTTTCAAACCACAGTGGATTCTCAATGGCTTGTAGGTCACACAGAGAAACAAGATGAAAACTTGGGAAGAACTGTTAGCCTGCTCCTCCTTAGATGTTGTAGCTAAATAAAGTTGTAGTCTTGCTTCTTCCAATCCAGCCTGCCCACCTCTTCATTTGTGATGATGTAAATAGGACATAGCTTTCTCCTAAAACATCCACCAAAACATGTATCTTCAAAGCATGTCAAGCACTAGATTGTAAATTCAACAAGTATCCTTACCAAAAGTGCATTTTCATGAAGGTAAGACGTAATAAAAATATTAAAAATTTTCTATAAATCTCTTGTATTTAGATTTATCTTCTTTCAAAACCTTCAAAAATATTTCAGATTGGTAAAGGGACAAGCAAATGGGTTCCAGCTGGTACGCACTTAGCACTTGCTATCCCAATCCACAGATCGTTATTATGTCTCCTTCCTATCAAATGAGGAAAACACCTACCTAGAAACACAAATATCTTAACGTGCTGCAGCTTAAGAGTTGATTCTTCTCTCTTCTGAAATTCTCTAAGTAAATTTGATGCATTTACTCATTTGTTGCTTGCTTTCCCACTTGACATCAGCGGGATATGACTTGAGGAATATGAAATTAAATACCCATAATGAATGTAACCTTCCAGCAGAAAGCTGTAAGGCCAGAATTTCTTCCTCAAGAAGAAGATATTCACCATTATTTATGAATTGGTAAAACTGTGACTACCAAGGGACAGTGGAACTTCTCAACACTGTGATGGTGACATAGGGAAGTGTGATGGATGTAGAGGAAAAAAGACTAAGAGCTGGAAATAGAGACAATAAAACAAAGTTGGAAATGGAAAAAGTTGGAATGGAAAAAATTCACCAGCTTTAAGATTAATTTACACTTTCTCCTGAACAAAATCTAAGGTCTTTAAGATTTACTTCTCTAAATGTAATGCTTGATCTGCAGTATCTTTAAGCTAATGAAGTAAATATCTGCTTTTATATTTTATTTTTTTAAATACGACATCTACAGAGTTACATTTTTATAATCTCCCTATGCCACAAAACATTTGAGTATATAATGTGTTAAGAGATATAAAATCAAACCACATAATTATGTTACAATGACAAGTACCCTAAAAAATCCCCAAAAACTGCACATGAAAGTTCTATATCTGATTTGTTATTCATTATATGAGTATTGAAGGAATACAATTGATGCAAAAATCACTTAATAATAAAATATTTCTGGGAAAACATAACCCAAGTGATACTACTATGATACACATTGTTATACAGACTATTAATTTACCAAATGGAGAATCTAAAGCAAGAGATGGTTCAGACCAGAAACAAACATATTCCATGAGAAAGCAACAAAGGGAAAAGTACTGAAATGTACATTTAGGACATACAGTATAGATCAATAAAACTCATGTTGCTTAAAATCTGTGTAAGATCAGCTAACTTGATGTTTCAGAGTTGTTTCCAGTTTGTGCCCACCATGTGTGGCGCTTCCCTGTGGTTTGTTATTTTACTTCAATGGCAGAGGGAGGAAACCAACAAAGCTCAGTAACCATACTGCATAGCACAAAGTAACCATGGAAGCATTTGTCCTCTTGTCAGACCCTCTCCAGAACGATTCAGCCATTCATTTCATTGAATCAATATTGAAGCTTTTAAGATTTATTACTTGAGGGTGGAAGAAAACTAATAAAACAAAATTCCTTGCTCCTACCCATTAAATACATCTTGTCACAGTAGGCATATTAATACCTTGTAAACACTTTACTGATGTCGTGTGGGCTATGATCCCTTAGGGAGGGATTACTCACAATGTATTTGCATTAACATGCCTGATACTCTTTGAAGGAACTTAAAGGTTTCTGACACATTCTGCTGTCCTGTACAGAAGATGAATCAAACAGAAGACAAAAGTTGTATGAGAACAGAGGTGGAGTGAATCCCTTTTAAAATTCATGAAAATGCTTCCATCAAAGAGTTCCTGTGTTTACTACATCACTCTATTTATGTCATAAACTCAAAACTTGTAACTGAAATGTTTAATAAAATCAGAGTATTTATTTTACAAGTACTTTGATATCTTTAAAATATGCTATATATCTAAGAGTGACTAAGATGAAGATGAAATCAGCATGTTTTAGCATGAAAAAAATCCAATTTCTTAAGCTCTGTATTGACAAATATTCTAGATTAGAGACACCTAGAGTACACGATAATTTTTTCCCTTTCTAAAATCAACTTTATATTGAATTTTGACAGAAAGGATAGCAAGAAGCTTTCGGTACCATTACTAGAAGCAGAGTACAGATTCAACAGCTTAATTTATATTTGCATGCCATTGTAGGTGAAAAATTAAAGCACCTTAAATAGATAGTTCAAATAATTATCAACAGAGCAGGCTGTGAACACTACACCTGCTCAGATATTAAAAATTTTCAAGACTGAATTGGATCCTTTACCATGAGATATCTCTGCGTCTGCTCTCACTCCTTTCTACTACTCCAACTCCCTTCCATAAAAGCTCTTCAGTGCACCTTAGTATGCCAGCTGCAAAGAGTCTAAAACAAAGGATGAAAGTAATGCTGGGATATTCCAGACAACTCCCTCGTGTGCCCAAAGGTCTCTTTCCATTTAGGAAGAAAAGCAGAAGGGCAGAAGAAGAGGCTGAGGGGTGTATCAGAGCCTGTGTAGTGTCAGCAGAATGACATCAAAGGACTCTTTGACAGTGAAAGCTTTTCTCCACTATATCTGTAGGCAGCAAGGCACCAATATGGAACATATACACAGTAAAAACTCTTAAGTCAGTGGGCTTAAACCCAAGGAAAGGCCTTTATCAATGAAGACAAAAATCACACCTACATAGTAGTGGCACCAGTAAGGACAAATTGTAAGTAACAAGGAGACTAAAGAAAGCTTCTGTCACAGCTGAAATCCCAGTACTTATTAAATACCAGATATTAAACTCTTCCCTGTACGGGACAAAAATATTCAAATCCTTGACCCTGCATTACCAAAATGGAAAATCTGAATAAGCATGCACCTTGGGATGACTGCAAAGTAATTGCTCAAACAGAAACAAAATAAAAAATAAACCAGTACACTGGTTACAGAGAAGGCAACCACACAACAGACAATTTAAATTAGATCAGACAAATTATAAGAAATTAAAGACATAAGGAAAAACCACTGTGTTGGCAAGACAATGACATGTTTAACAGCTATATTTTAAATGTCCATAATAATCAATTACTAATACACTAAGGAAATTTACATGACCAATGCAGCCTGACTGCAAATGTAGCCAAAGTAATCCAATGCTGTGGAATGTAAATTCAAGGGGGGGGAGAGAAATTAAATAAATAAACATGTAATGTTACAGAAATAGTGAAATGTGGTTTAATCCTTAATGACTATAAATTTGATAGATAGTGATTGTCCTGGTATAACAACTAAATAGTTGGAAGATTTGCTTTTTAAGCACATTATTACATAGTAAAGATCTAGTGCAATGCTAATATGTGGTGCAGTGCTGTAAAAAGGGATTAAAAACAAGCTGGTAGATCTCAAAAGGCAATCTCCAGTAACAGTTTGTGAATAAAATATAATAATAAGCAAATTAAAATACTCTATTGTGTAGTTCAATGAGGGTTACAGATTGCTGTTCTCTTTAAATTAAAAAGCCACAACTGGATACTTGTGACACAAACAACACAAAGGAAATGACATAATGAAACTGACATGTCTCATGTGGTAAGCTGGTTCCATTAAAGAGAAAGCCACATTAAGATTGATAAATACCTTCAAAGCTAAAATATGGGTTGAATCTCACAATTATCTTCTGGTTTGTTTTCAATTGAAGAAACTCTAGCAGCACACCACAAGTCCAACATGACCCTGGGAAAGGAAAAAAAAAAGGAGTTAGTGTGATCTTCAGATACACCAACAGTAGTTTAATGGGTGGGGGAATCACCAACCTTTGTGTATAACACTAGTAAGGTAAATAGTTGAAAATGTATGAAGTTCTGCTGTCCATATTTTAGAACAATGTCAAAACCTACAGAGGGTGCAAACAAATAAAATTCAGAGGCAGAGAGCAAAAGTCAACAAGCTCTGAATGATTCATTTACTACCAAAAAAAAAAGAAGACTTGACTACAATTAAAAAATTCCCTCAAAGAAAAAACAAGGTGAGCACTGAAAGTGTTCATTAATTTACTCAGGGAAAACATATTAAAAAACCCATCTATTCCTGGAATTAACTACTGATTCAAACAGTTAAAATTGGGAGGAATCTACAATAATATCTATAAAAATAACTTCAGTTATTACACTACAGAAATTCATCAATATAGGTATACAAGAAGGAATCCAAAAATCTTACAGCGAAATCTGTCTGCAAATAATATGAAATAAATTTTCAATAGACTATATTACATTTTTGTATAGTGTTTTTACCTGAAGTGAATTATTATACTGTCAGATTTTATTATTCAGAGGATACCTAAGGTAAGCAAAATACACTAGAAGCAAACAGGCAGTTCTTTTCAGATTTTGAAAATTAAGCATCAACCAACTAATGCAACCAGCATATTTTTTCTTATTAATTTATACTAAATTTAAACAAAAATAATTTTAAAATAGCCAATAGATGTTCAGAAACCAAAGCAAAAGAGCAAATACATGAAATTAGGAAGTAATAGCCTCAATCCAAAGATTAATTTTAATTAATTCTCATTAAACTCGTAACAATACTAAACAATTACAATTACATTTTGTGACTGTTTTTAACTCACTTTAGAGTGAAATTGTAAAAAGCTTGCTAACTAAAAAGGGTTTCTGCTAATTTTGAGGATCAACATCCAAATTATACTACTTACATAGTTTATAGTATACATGCAAATTATTTCCCATGGTGAAGAGACTACTCTGCAAGTTTCTGCAGATTTAGCGCCATGTGCTTCCTGAATACTTTCACAGCTCTTAGATAGCTCCTCTTACTTCACCTTACAAACCCTGAAAACAGGCACTGTTGAATAACATCACACTTCATCTGGACTCCCTTGCAGCTGCAGATCGACCTTGACATTAGTATTTCCTACAATATTTGTATCATTCTCAAGTACCAAGCAGGGAAGCAGAAACAAAGAAAGGCTGTGGACTTATTTCTGTGTGAATCTTTTAATAAGTCACTATCAAGTCATCAAAACACACATTTAGACACCTAGCACTAGCTATCTAAATGAAAATCTATCTCTGTTGTCCCAAAGCAATGACTTACAGGCTAACAAATAAACACTTGAAGCACATAGTTTTCAGACAGAAAGAAAATATGTATGTTTTTAATTAAAAATCACTATAAGGAGTTATACCAGCCCTCCAACATCTCCTTTATGGTTCTCTTCTATTAATTCCTTAAGATCTCAATAATATTCCTATGGGTGTGCTCAACTTCTAGCTCTGACCAAGACACATAACATGACCAAGGGAAATGTAGTATAGATCCCTGCAGTGGCTCCTGGAATGCCATGGAGTGATTAACGCTGACCCTCTTGCTCATTGAGAATGCACTATTGGGATATGCAAAGTAACTTACATGGGGATGGAGAAAGGCTGTATTCCTATTAGCATTCATGGGAGCTATGCAGCTACAGTCTTGTTCATCAAGTTTGGAATATACCCTTTTGTTATTGATGGGAAAATGTCACCAGTTACAAATGCTTACACACAGGGGCGTAGCAGGGTCAAAGTAAACTTCAATACTTTCCCCCTCCAAGGCAGAGTGCTGCTTCAGCAGTTCTTTTCTTGACCTCATGGTACATCTCCTTAGATAAAAAGAAATAGTGAAAATTCCCTTGCCCTGACCTCTTCTGCAGCCTCCCCACCAAAAAGATTATTAAATCCTCCAAAAGCATATGCCATTAGCAGTTTATGATGGGACAATTGTAAGACGTCACAGCAGGCATCACTGTATATGAAGTTTGACCTCAACTCTTCTCCAGGTCCACCCACGGCTCTGATGGGTCCCATAAAATGTTTTTTCAACTGCATGAATAGGGTCTGAGTCATCAGTTTCCCAGCTACAGACAACTACAGTTGCTTCGATTCTATCACTGAAAGCTTCCTTTAAAAACAAAACCAAAACTGTTCAGTGCCAGATGTGGCAGGACACCTACTACTAGACAGAATTCTCATTCACTGAGTTGTAATTACTTTTCCTTAACTTGAGATCCCATGAGAAAATTTAGGATTTATTAGAAATTAATTCCTTTTTTTTTTTTTGCCTTCACTACTGCTCTTGATAGTGGCTGGAAGAGTCAATCCACTTGCATTTTGCCATCCCCAGAAGCATATAAAATCATCCTGGGCCCCAAATAGCCTGTTCACACATTTGTCATGTAATCTGACGACCCAAGCTTGTCTTTGTTGTGCAGCACCTTCTATGGATGGCTGTATCTAAGGCCTTCGGTGCAGCTATGTTAATTAGCACAAGCTGTGCATCTGACCCATGATAAAAATAGAAGGCTTATTTCTGAGCAGGCTCCGATTAGGAAGATGCTATTAAATACTTTGAAGAAAATATCTGTAGTTAGGCTCCTAAATGGTTTAGAAACAGTTTCCTGATGTGTAAAAAACTTCAGTTTGAGTGAATTCCAATTGCATTTGGCATCTACAGCAAAATTTTAGCAAATGCAGAATGAGAAAAACTGAAAATTAGTGTCAAACAGTGGCTTGCTGGAAGGAAGTCTTACCTACACATTGCTCCACACTTCTCCTCAAAGGTCAGGATCAGACCTACATCCTCAGGCCTGCCTGTGATTCATGCTTACTGCTGCTGACTTATACATCCAAGAATATATATATTCCTTCATGCAAACCTTTGGTTACTCACAGCATAAACTTCTCTGCTTTTGACTGAAAATCTGTGCTGAAATTCATCAGGTTGCTTGGCTGGGGAGCACCTAGATGGTCTTAGGATAGCTTTAGTTTTACCCAATCCCTCACTCACCCACAATAGAGCACTATTTTAAAGTAGATAGTGAAATGTAGGTATTTACTATTTAAAATAAGCCAGAACACAAGAATACACTGAACCTTGATAGCTTATTTTACAATTCTGGGCTTAATTTACAAAATGTGGCTTCAACCTCCATCAATTTCTGTGCATTTGAAGACCTGTCACTCAATAAACAGACTTATATAATCTTTATTTCTTGAATTTATGTCTTCAGACTCAAGTAACATAGTTTCCAACCCTTTGTTACTACCTAAGACATTTCTAACCTTGATTGTTCAGGAAAGCCTGAGAACATCATGCAACAAAACTCAAAAACAAAAGGCATTTAAATTTAAAATTACTTTCTTTTCTTTAAGACTACTCTGTTGAGGAACTATGACTTGCAAACGCATTTGTCTTCAGAAACAATGTGATCATTTGTTACAGCCTAACCTTAGAGCTGTCAGATTTTGTAAGGTATACTGTACTTGCTCCTGCTGTAATCAAAAACTTCCTTCTAAGCCTGTGCCAGAAGAAACTAGATCAAATTCAGCAGTTAGACTGGGAAATCTTCCTGTTATTGCCTACTTCTCAGCAACTGCAACAGCTGCAGAGGGTTCTATAGTAGTGACAATAAAACGACAAAGGAGGGAAAGTTGAAAATATCCACAGGGCTTAATTTATGGTTTCTCTTGTGAAAAAATACATCAGCATGGGCTGAACACCTCTATCTCTGCAAAGCTAATCCTGAGGTCTTGAAGGGATGAAGATGTCATGGACCTGTTGGAGCTGTTCCAGAGTCCATGGAGATACTATGAGGTCTAGAGCCCCTTTACTTCATGGAGGCGGCTGACAAGAGTTGTGCGGGAGGTTCAGCCTGGGTAAAAGAAGGCTCTGGGACCTTAGAGCCTCTTCCAGACATTAAAAGCATTCCAGGAAAGCTGGAGGAGAGTGGGGCCATAGGATAAGAAGAACTGGTTTTATACTGAAAGAGGGAAGATTTAGGTATCAGGGAGAAATCCATTTCGGTGAGGGTGGTGAGATCAAGGCACAGGCTGCCCAAAGATGCTATGGGGGTGTTCAAGGATGGACATGACTTTGAGCAACCTGGTCTAGCACAAGGTGTTCCTGCACCGGGCAGAGATAATCTTAAAGATCCCTTCTGAACCAAACCCATACTGTGAATCAAAACGCCATTCTGAGCGAGCAGCAACACAGGAAAAAACAGACAAGAGTGGAGGGCTTTGAGAAGGAGGAGGTAGGAACTGCTAAGGGCGAAAACAGCTCATAGAAGAATTCCCTTACCGGTAATACATGGCAGCTTCCTAAGAGACGGGGGTCAGTGAAAACGAAGGATTAACAATAAAAACGCGAAGGAGCGAACCTGTAAACCCACCCGCTCCCAACACACCGCCGTCACCCTCAGCTCCGCTCGGCGCCTCAGCGTCACCCCTGAGGCGGCAGCAGGCCGTGGCAGCCCGCCGCCCGCCGCCCCACCATGGCGGAGGAATTCCCTTACAACCCGGGGCCAGCTCCTCCACCCTCCGTAGCCGCACACGGGCGGTTGGAAGGACCGATGAAACAAGGTCCAAGCCAGCCCCATCACGACCACTTCCCACCTCCCTCGCCTCAGCGGCGGGTCTCAGCAGAGAGCGGGCCCTTTAAGGGCGGGCGGCGCCGCCCTGTGGACGTGGCGGGGCGGCCGCCATTGCGGCAGCCATGAGGAACGGCAGCAGGTAGGGCTGCTGCGGGGGGGTGGTGGGGTTGGGCGCTCTGCTTCCCTCTCCTCCCCTCCGCGGCGGGAGGGATCTGGCGTGTTGATTCTGCACCTCGGAGAAGGCTTCAGTTCCTTAGAGGCACCCGCGGAGAATGGCAGGCAGAGGTGCCGGCTGCGGCCTGCAGCCGCCGGCCGTAGCGCAGCCGCCGGTAGCGGGCAGTCACCTGTACCCCGCGGAGGCCGGCGAGGGTCCGGAGGAGGAGGGCGAAGGGCCGGAGCTGCGGCCGCGAGGTAGGGAGAAAGTGCGGCGGAGCGCTTCGAGGGACCGGCTGGATGACACTGTGCTGCTGGCGAGAGATATCCGGGAGGGGGACACGCTGAACGCCATCGCGCTGCAGTACTGCTGTTCGGTGAGTCGCCGCCGCCTCACGGCTCCCTCACGGCCACCACCTTTACTAAAAAACAGCCTCCGCGTGTAATTCACCTAGGATTTTGCGCTTTATCTCAAGACTAACGCAGCATACTTCACGTGTAGCCCTTCTTTTGCTTATTTGGATAAATACATGTCGGCAGCAGCAGTAGACAGGATGGTACGGAGCTCCCCGGCGTACCCCCAGCGATTTCCCTCCCCCCCGCAAGGTGCACAGGTCGCTTCAGCTCTCCTGGCTGTGAGTTGTTCTTTGACTTTCAGGCTGTGAATTCTTTATTGAGCTCGTTAGTTGGTGTCTTTCTCATTCAGCGCTTTGGGCAGGCCAGGACTAAGTAGCACTTGGGTCCCGGTGGGTGTCGGGCTGTGTCCGTACAGAGCCCGAACCGGGGGGAGGAACGAGCGGTGCGCGTTGGCGGACTGACTGCTGCTTCTGTCGTTTTCAACAAGTCAGACTTAAGTCAAAATTTTAAACGTCTTATTTGCATAAGCCCTCGCCGCCAGTTCATTTCTCCCGGCAGAAACAAAATTGAAAACACCTCCTGTCAGGAGCTTTGGTACCCAAGCCTTGATGCAGCCGTTTGATAATCACGGACAACCTTTGGCCTTTCTAAGCAATTCTTGGCTTCAGAACCCACTTCAATTAGGTATTTTGACCAGGCATTACTATATCAGGTCTCGAATGTGAAATATAATGTAACTCCACTGCTGTCATTCTTGAAAATGCGTAGAGAGAACATGGGAAAGTGTGACTGGGCTTTTGGCAGAAGGTCTGAAGTTGGCATCCCTGAGACACTGGAACAGGTTGCTCAGAAGAGGTTGTGGATGCCCTCTCTCTGGAGGTGTTTAAGGCCATGCTGGATGAGGCAACTGAGCAACCTGATTTAGTAGCTGTCCCTGTCTATGGCAGGGGGGTTGGAACTAGATGATCTTTAGGGTCCCTTCCAACCCAGACTATTCTATGATTTGTCAGTATTTCATATTCCTTTGATTTCTTTAGGGTGGTAGATGTGACAAATACAGACACTAGAACCCAAATGCTTTTTAAAGTTACTGACTTTGTGTAGGCAGTAGGCACTTTTTCCTTCTTAACTTTTTGTGTTTTACATGTAGCGTTCTCAGTTGTCTCTCTACTACCTTGCAACCTCTCATGAAGCAAACATCCTCCCACTGAGGACAGGAGGGATCTGAGCACAGGTTCCATGCATCTAAAATTGGGTGCCTTACCAGGTGCTGCAGAAAAACCCCAACCAATTTTAAGAGCCTCCTTATGGTGAAATTTGTTTTGGCTCTATTGCCCATGTTGAGGGAGAGTGTTTCAGAAATAAGCCACAAATTCTCCAATGGCACTTTAATCCTTGCAGAATATTTCCTGTTGGACTCTAAAGCTGAACTTACGGAGAGCAAATTGAGATTTGTTTTGAGGAAAGGGGTGAGCTGACTTAGTGAGAGAAAATTAATATTAAATTATGCCTGTTTCCTGCTTTACCCCTAGAAGCAGAAGGAGTATACAAGCTACAGCTGGTAGTTTTTAATATTCTTTACTCAGAAAATTTCAGTTTAATTAGGAACTCACATTAATTTACTTCATTTGAAAACAATGAGGTCAAATCCCATTCATTTAACAGAGTTGCTATTGGTAGATAAATATACATTTAGCAACTACATATATTCTGCAGTGACTTTTGGTCTTACCTGAAGTGGTACATTTTGTTACCTTGTAATTAGCATTGTTTAGATTTGGCCTTTGACTTCTCACTTTGTACTATTTGAATGGGTATTGATTTTAAAAAAAACTGAAACCATTCATTAGGAAAGAATTGTTTTTCTGAAGGAGCGTGGTACCCTTATTTGAAAGAGTTTCAGTTCAGTGGAGCATTGATATTTAAACCATTGTTTTTTTTCATTTGTAGGTGGCAGATATCAAGAGAGTTAACAATCTTATCAACGATCAAGATTTTTTTGCCCTGAGGTCTGTTAAGATTCCAGTGAAAAAGTTCAGTGTATTGACAGAAACACACATCTCTCCAAAGGGAAGACCAGTTCTTCGTCCAGCTCCAAGTTGCCCAGAAGCACAGGAGATGTCACCCTCTGATAAATTCTCTGCTAACGAGTCTGCTGGCAACTTCTTAAAAGAAGTGGATAGAGATATAGAAGAAATTGTAAAGTGTAATGACACAAAGCGAGAGAATCTCGATGAAGTTGTTTCTGCTCTGTCAGCCCAACAGGTCTGTTTTGAAACTGATGCTAAAGCTAAAAAATGCAAAGATCCATATTACGGAGCAGATTGGGGTATAGGATGGTGGACAGCTGTGGTGATTATGTTAATTATTGGCATAGTAACTCCAGTTTTTTACCTCCTGTATTATGAAGTTCTAGTGAAAGCAGATGTCAGTCACCATTCCCATTTGTCAGAGCAACAGCACAACAGAAACAAGTAGGAAATGGAATAAATGCAGTGAATGTTGATAATCAAGATCTTCAGCCTTAACAGTAAAAAAAAACAAAACAAGAAGAAACCAAACTTTGGGCAACTGTTATTCATAGAGATATAATGTAGCATTAGATAAAGAGTGAGCCACAGAATGCAAAATGTATCTGGAATGCAGAGAAAAGGGGTACTGGTGTGTAATTTGCCTTTATGGGCAGCGTTCTGTGGGTAGTTCTGTGGATCATGTAATCTCTGAGTATCCCTAGGATGGGATATAAATTATAAAGTCGTCTCTGGAGCTTTGCACTTTTTTCTATTTTGATGGGCTAATGTTTATAATTAATGAGTTGAAAATATGTAGTTTGAGCTAACACATGAGGAGTCTCGTTGTATGTTTTACAGCCCTAAAGTGGGCATTTGGGGATATAACTTTTAAACATCTTGAAATATTTATAGCATGCATAGTACATTTGATATTTTAATATCAAGTTTACTATTGATATTTTAATATCAAGTTTACTGTTGTCAGTTAAAACTGCGTTCTCATAATTATATCTTTCTTAAAGGGTAAGGTTATATTTTTTTTCAAAACACAATCATTCCATAATTAATTACCACTACAAAGTTATGATTCAAAAGTGACTTCTACAGAGGCCATATGGAGGCTTCTATAGATTATACAGAATGGAATCTCCAGCTCTTGTGCCTGCAGTTAGCTCACTCAGTACTTTTCAGTATAGGCAGTGGGGTCATTAGGTTTTTTTGTGTGTGATCCTATGCCTCGGTGTGGTCCAGTTGAGAATCTTAGTGAAACTGTATGCCCTTCCAAGGAGTCCTGCTGGAAGCTGACTGGGCTGAATTGAACTTCTATGATCAGCTGTGTGTGGAAGGAAGGAAGAGCAGATGTGTGTTCAGGACCAACAGAACCTTAATTTTTGTGCCCACAAACCTTAGACACTTAAGTTTTTAATGAAAAATAGAAAATTTCAAATGAGATTTCATGACTGATAGCAAGAAACTTAAAATTGCAGCAGGGCAGTTGCAGTGTCAGGCTTGTTCTTTATGTAGTAGCCTGTTCATCAGCTGCTCCTTTTTTGAGTTTTTCACTTGGAGTTCTGTGAGCAACCTTGCTTTTCTTCTCTTTTCTTCCTTACCTGAAAAAGATAAGCAAAATAAAAAAAAATCTGGACTCTTCATACAAAAAGAAGGAGGTACTTGTGTACTCAGAATATTTTTTAATAAAAACTAAGATGCTGCCTATAATTTTCTTTTGTTACATTTGCCTCTTGGAGTAAGATTTACATTGTCCTGTTCAAATTTGTTATCAGAGCCCAAGGTGACTGACTTGAATAGGACTTAAGAAGAGAAATGGAAAAATATTACTGTTCTTTAAAACTACTTATTTAAGCTCTCTTTTGGGTTGTCTTAATTTGGGATGCACAGTATAAAAATTCCAATTCTTGGGGCACCTGTTCTCCCAAGAAGTGGGGCATACATTCTTCACTGGCAGGCCAAGTGTATATACATAAATTGAGTAACTTCTAATGAATTTTATTAAAATTGAAGTGGACCAGAGCTTGAGGGGAAAAGCTGTCCATCAGATTCTGTGAATTATGATCTGTGACTCTTGAACACTTTCATCAAAGTGTGGAGATGGTGCAGCTATTCAGTTTCCAGAATAGAAGAGAGATTGTGAAGAGGCACAGACTTAGTGCTCATCACATTTGGTTTTCAGAGATCTTTCAAAATAATAGCTCTTTCCATTAAAACAACTTGTTAATACAGAATTGTAAAGTTGGAAGGGATCTTCAAAGGTCATCTAGACCATTCCCACTGCTGTGAGCAGGGACATCCTGCACTAGGTCACATTGCTCTGAGCCTCATCAAGCGTGGCCTTGAATATCTCCAGGGGTGGTTCTTCTACCACCTCTCTGACTAACCTGTGCCAGCATCTCACCACCTGCACAGTAAAGAACTTCTGCCTGATGTCTGATATAATCTTGCCCTGCCTTTAGTTTAAAACCATTGCCCCTTGTCCTGTCACTCCATTCCCTGGCAAACAGTCCTTCCCCAGTTTTCCTTTGCCCCTTCAGGTACTGGTAGGCTCTGTGCAGCCTTCTCCAAGATGACCAGCCCCAGCTTTCAGCCTTTCTTCACAAGAGATGGCCCTCTCATAAGTGTGAATACTGAAGCAGCAGCTCTGGGTGAGGCTGTATGAAAAAATACGTTGCAAAATAATTTATGGTGGCTAACATGACGCAGCTTCTGTGGATATGAAACTTTAAAAGATGGCTTAGTGTAGGCATCAGAGCTTTGGCACGTTAAGACAAAACATTCTCTGTGTAAGCCTGAAACCTGGTACCTGATGTGTCAGTTTTCAGCTGCGGCCTTGCTTGCTGCCCTTTTGCCCTTTGTTCCTTTTCGGAAACCTTAATGTTTTTGACACTCTAGCCTTTCATTTCTTAAGAAATTTTCAAAGAACAGGAAATTCGCTATTGTGGTGATGCAACATCAGCCTAGTGTGCTGCATGAACCTGAACTGTTAAACATTAGCACAGTCATGAACGTGACTCCAGCTGTGAGCTATCTGTCAGGAAGCTCTGTCCTGTCCTACCAGTAGCAATGTGGGTGTTTCACTTGCTTTTCATCCTGTGATGGTACAGCTGAACAGTTCTTTCCTGGGCTTCAAGCATGCTGTGCTTTCCTGTCTCCTGTGGTTTCCTGTCTCCTAGGTAAAGTGTGATGGGCCTTTATTTACCTTGGGACAGCAGTCATTAGGAAAAGGCATAGAGACAGCTGTTTTATCGAGATGTATTATACTCTTATCAGAGCCTAGCATGGTTTTACCATTTAATTGTGGGTTAAGATAGAGGAGATTTCTTTCCAAGGATGTGGTACTCCCAGCAATCACTTTGCTTTATGCAGGATGCAGGGATCTTTGCTGGTTTTTTTCCCCAAGTACAACACAATGGGTAATGCAGCATCACACCTCAGCCCTGAATAAAGAGGGTAGCCCACTCCACGTGGAACTTAACTCTGATTTAAGTTAAAATCTCTGAAGTTAGTCTTCTAGGTAGTCTTTTCTTTCAGAAACTGCTTTGTTCAGAAAACAGCTGAGTGGTAAAACACATTACAAATTACAACACATTGTTGATCAGGAAGTTGATTATAAATCTAAGTGCATATTGCACTGTTGGATTATGTAAAATGTAAGTGCTTTCAATTTGCAATGTTTTGGAGTATATTGTCACAAATAGTCTTTGTGCAATTATTTTATAAAGGCTGAAAACACAACTTTGTAAAGTAATCCCAAATGAGGACGCAAGTCTTATTTTAAATACTTCTGCTCCTCTACTTTTAGAAAAATGTAAGCAATATACTAAAATAAAGATTTTATTTTAGACAGCAGTGGAAGTGGTGTATGTAATGTATCCTTAGCTGCATATACTTTGCACATTTTGTTACAGGAGGCCCCTACTTGTATTTGTTTTGGCTAGGTTTTATGTATGATCAAAAATAAAAAATCCTTGGGCAACAAGTATTTTGTTGGCAGTAGCTGCATATAGAATTCTTCCCTAGCATGCCATGATTGCAGCCTTAATGGTTTATGCTTTGTATGTCTTGTAGAACTTGGAACTTTTCTGTGTAAAGTTCTGAGAGCTTTTTAACTCTGTGAAATGAGGCCTAAGAAACAGGCATGAAAAATTAGTACGTTATCAGTGAAGTTCTTCAATGGTGATTTCCCTGTGTGCTAAAAGCAGTGTCACCTTCAATGAAGTAGCAATGCAAGTAGCAATAAATTCTCAGCAATTAGAAAATCAGTTTATAAAACCAGCTGCAAGTGTTAGTTCCTCTGGAATGGTACAGTCTTATTTAATTACACAAGTGCCTTCACTGCAGATCTCTGGATGTTCACAATCATTGGACTTACCTGATCTTGTTACACTAGTCCTCGATGATCCCATCCTAGAATACAGCAGCTCCTCCTGAAGGACAAAGGCAACTACAGCTTAAAGGTCTCAAAGGGACCTTATTCCCAACAGAGTATAATTTTTCAACAGCACAGCAGAGACACAGTTGTCTGACATTAGCAGCGCGATAAAGTGAGTAATTGGTCCCCAAGGCTTAGTGTTTGATACAAAATAGTGTATCATACCTGGTTCAGGCAAGCCCCAGCTTGTGGCCAAATTGTAATTTGGGCAGGAATTACAGAGTTGGAAGGGACCTTCAAAGGTTAATTACTCTAACCCCCATGCAGCGGGCAGGGACATTCTGTAACAGATGAGGTTGACTGGCCTTGAATGTTTCCAGGGATGGGGCCTTCACCACCTCTCTGGGCAAACTGTTCCAGTTTCCCAGCACTCTCATGGTGAAGGACTTCTTCCTAATGTCTAATATAATCTTATCATGCTCTAGTTTAAAACCATTAGCCCTTGACATGTGCTCTGACAAACAGTCCCTCTGCAGCTTTCCTATAGCCCCTTCAGTACTGGTAGGCAGTCAGGAGGCCTCCCTGCAGTCTTCTCTCAAGCCTGTCCTCACAGGAGAAATGCTCCATCCCCTTGATCTTCTGTCCTCATGGCCCTCATCTGGACCTTCTCAAACAGATCCACATCCTTGTTGTGCTGAGGGCACCAGAGCTGGACATGGTACTCCAGACGGGTTCTCAGAAGAGCAACGGGGCAGGATCACCTTTCTTGCTCCGCTGGAACAGGATGTGGCTGGCTGCCTGGGCTGTGAGTGTACACTGTTGGCTTGTGTCAAGCTTTTAGTCCACCAGTACCCACAAGTCTTTTTCCACAGGTTTGCTCTCTATCACATCATCCCCCAGTCTGTAATGGTAATGAGGATCAGCCCAGCCCAAGTGCAGCACCCTGCACTTGTCCTTTTTGAACTTTATGCGGTTTGCTCAGACCCACCACTCTAACCCATCCAGGTCCCTCTGGATGACATTCCATCCCTCTGGCTTGTTGACCACAAGCTTGCTGAGATTGCACTCAACTCCACTGTCTGTATCATGTATGAAGATATTAAACAGCAGCAGTCCAAGTACTGAAGGACACCACTTGTCACTCCACCAAGTCACTGAGCCATGTTCCCATCATCTGTCTTTCTCTCAAACATCACATGCAAGAAACATTCAAGAAACAATTGCTGATAATGTGCGACATTACAAGAAAATTATTAGACAGAATACAATCCCTATGCAATGTACAAGAATGTTTATTGAACATTATGTAGCTGTGAACAGTTCAAAATAAAAAGGATATACCTCTGAGGTGTGACCTGCATTCCATTTTAACATTCTTTTCATTTACACCTGACGTGAATTTTATCAGGGCTCTTCAAAGCTGCAGTCACCAAGAATTTCACAGTTGTTTTCAAGATTTGAAAATATCAAAATTAGCTATAGCATAGAACTGACAAGTGCAAATGCTTAGGCACAATTCTGGTTGAAAGGCATAGATTGTTTTTATGTGCAGCAGAGGCAATAGCTTAATCCATCATTTACCATCCCACAGAACCTTAAAGAGGTGCACATCTGTAAAATGTGTGGCAGAAGAACAAAACAGAGGATCCCATATTCTATTTTACTGTGTACTTCAAAAGAATTGTTTTTGGAGGGCAGACTTGAAACCAACAGAGCTCGACCATGAGTTCTGTTGATATTCAGCCTACCTGCTGAATTACTTACTTTTAGTAGGGTAAGGCTTGAGGGGTGCACCCCTGAGCAACCACAACTAATATGTTGCTTCATCCATATTGTCATCACTGCCAGCACCAAAGTCATCTCCATCTTCAAAATATGAAGAAATGTAGTCATTTTCCTAAACAAAAGGAAAAAAAAAGACATCTATCACTGTATCTGTGGAGGAGGCACTTTATGAATGAAATGTGCTCTAACTGCATCTGAACACCCACATTTTGTAATAGTAATGAGAGTTTCTTCTTATTTCTTGGGGAAGAAAAAAGAAAACACTCTAATGTAGTCCTGATACTCATGAAAGAAAAGCATTGCTGTTGTTAATGTAAAACTTGTGCCCTGCTTTAATGATGAAAATGAATACTTGCATGTATTGACTATGGCAGGGGATATTCCTGCTTGCAAGAACTCTCTGGAGTAAGAAATCTAGAACACCCACTCAAATTAATAGCAGACAATGTACTGCAACAAAGAAAATAGATGCAACAATGCTCACTCCCTCAGTACCAGAGAAGCCAGGGATATCTCTGGCTGACACCCAACACACCACTCTGCCTTGGTATAAATAGGAAAACTGACATTATACCTCTTCATGCTCCTCTTCATCATATTCCTCTGGTTCTTCTGCTTCTTCATCATCTTCCCCTTCTTTATCTTTTGTTTTGTCTTTCTCATTATCAGATTTTTCTGCTTCATCATCATCATCATCCTTCTTTTCCAGTTCCTGTCACAAGGCAATCTCCTTTACAAAGGAAATCTCACATTACAGCAACACCACATCCTCCACACTACCAAAATGTTTTCCTGCAGTTAACAGCAGGACAACTAACATGACAAAACCTCATGGATGTTTTTTGTCAACTTTTAAAAATATCTTGATGTGAAGCAAGAGAACTTCATAAAAACTTACCGCATCAAGCATTAGACATCAGAACTTCAAATCTAAACAAAGTACATCTTCTGTAATAAACTGAGATGATGATTTCCATTTACAAGAGTAAACTGACAATAGCTGACAACAGGCAGCCATATCATGCTTGATAAAACAATACCACATCTTGTATATAATAATGTTTCTGTACAAAATAACTGATAAAAAATATAGCCTGTCTGGTCTTCAAGCTTCCCATTCCCACATGGTAGATAGCTGCCTCCAAAATGACAGTCACTTTCCTCCTGTTTGTCTTTCTTTATGTTTTTTCCCCTCCCAATTGACTACATGGTTTCATTTCCAGCATCAGTAGAGTGGAGAAACAGCAACAGATTTAAAAGCTCTGGCACCAATTCCTTCTTCAGTTAGTTCTAAAAGTAGCTCTGCTGTTTGCCATGAGGCTACATTGCTACCCAAAGGAGAACAACTGATCATGGGGTTCATAGTCAAACAGAAGCAAAGAAAATAATTGCTCCACAGCCCAGCTTTGTCTTTATCTTCTCCCTTGTGCTACCACATTGCAGAACAACAGTCTGCAAAGAAACAAGACAAGACCAGAAAAAGGCTTATCTGGTTATTCCATTTGTACCAAAAAACCTCCATAGTAAAGCTTTAAATTTCCTTTAGCAATTTAGAAACAGTATGCATATCTTACCTCTATTTTTTTCATCACATCCAGATTACTTTTACGTTCAGAGTATTTTGCCTTTTTCAGTTTTGGACCTGATGAAAATAAAAAAAAAACAAACCACTTTTTTTTTTTTTTTTTAATCTGAAATAACACAAATTACCTTGTTCTACTTGGTCTTAAGAGCCTACATCTTGAGTATACCATGCAAATTTCATACTGTATTGAAATTACCTTAGACTTTAATCTACATTATACACTTTTAACAGATATCTATCCTTCGGTTTGGCCAAAGTATGACATTTAGCTTCATGAAATGGTTTTCACCTACATACAATATATTAAGAAACTGAACAAGATTTCAATTATTATTTGTTGTTATCACCTTGAAGTGATGAAACTCATTACTATTACTAATTACTCATTATTAATAACACCTTGGTGCTTCACATGGACAGGTAAAACTGACAGAAAACAATTTATTATTATGGTTACTGCAGCTAGATGGCATTTGGACCATTGCTGGCTCCCATCTAAAGAGTCCATAGTGCGTATTTGCATCTAGTCTCTTGAGTCATGAACATAATCTTCGTGTTACTTAAATTACGCCCTAAAATCTTAAATTACTCCTAATCTTAATTTACTCTCTGCAATCCAACCTCATTATGCTACTTGACTATATGGTGGAACAAAGGTCAAACCCAGCATTCCATATACACAGGTAAGTGCTGCTTCAATGGCAGCACCCTAAACTAAGGTCACCCCAATTCCAGATGTACGGTTTGACCAGCAGATGAGGGGAAACACAAGAGGCATTACAGCATTTAGACAGCTCCTGTATTCTGTCAAAAACATTCAGCATAAATAACCTTCCGTTCAATTCAGCTTTTTGCCTAAGAGGGAGCTGTTTCTAAAGCACTGCTCAGAGCTCCATGGGGTCACACTGCACTGTAAAAACATACGAACACCATTAAAGCAAACACATCCAGAATTAAAAAGGCTTTTAAGAAAAAGAAGTGTGATTCAAAAGTACCATCTCTGCACAAACTCCCTACAGGTTTTCAGAGACTTTTCTTGCTTTTCTGGATTTTTTTTTGGCAGGCACTGCTGATATCTAGGATACAGTGGTCTCTCCAGTGGGGAACATGCGGAATTATACCCAAAGTTTTGTCATTAAGAAGGCAGGCAGTCATGGCTTTGATTAAAACACTCCAGGAAAGCAGAAAGTGCATGAAAATGGAGCTGTACCTGCACATGTAATAACTGTGTACCATCATTTATGGAAGCAGAATAATAGGAAGCCTCTATGAATTCTGGTGGAGATTTTCTCCACTCCCTCACCTTTGTTCCATTCAATTATAAAGCCTCATCTAAGATGTTTTTCCTGAAAATTTCCAGGAGGGCTAACGTGTCACAGATCAGCTATTTACAAACATCCTCAGTCACATGACTTTTGGATGGCCTCTGTGTCATCAGGACTCCTCCCAGTTAAATTAAACCCAGGTATTTTGCTGGTTTTTAAAAATCATATCATTTTCTGATGATCAACTGATCTTTGCTATTACAACTAAGTAAGAAAATGTACTTTTAACAGTAAATATAGAAACAGACACAAAAGAAAGAGGAAAACTCCTCTACAGTCAACAGTGATTTTATTTTTTTCTTTATGGTAATCACAATTTTATATATAATTGAATCATATGTGGGTATTTATGATTTCACAACATCTTGTAACTAGTGTATCCAGGCTTATAAGCCAATGCAGCTTCTTCATTTGTGAAAAAAACCCAAAAACCAGGTATTTATTTGTTTTACCTTTAGAGATTTTGCAAAGAAGTATTTAATTTTCAGTTGAATCTTGCAGTCTACCTTTAGTACTATAATTCTCAATTATGCTCTTAAAAAGAACAGTTATTAGCTGAGCCAGCTTCCATGACTACTGACCATTCCTATTTCTTTTTTCTGTTTCATCCTTGAACTGAAAAATGACAATGAAGGACTTGGACAAAGAGAACAAGGAAGTAAACAATAAACGACTACACATGACAAACAGCTAGATGTAGGAAGACGAAGTTATTTCACATCAAAAGAGCAACAGACTTCAACAGAGAACTTAAATAACACTCATACTTTTCAGAAAACACTTTGAAAAACAAGTAACATGTATGATGCTGTGAAATAAAATGGGTTTTTTCCTGTAAGAGCAACCAATACCAGCTCCAACTGCTGTTGAAGGATCTGGTTCACAATTCTGCATAGGAAAGCTGAAAATAAACAAGAGAAGTAAACCCTGGTAAAATATAAAATAACCTACTTTAAACCACACAAAGAATGTTTAAGAAATAAGTCAACCAAATAATAAACAATATACGAGAAATCCAAAATATAAAGGAAACCTGAACAGCCAGCTATTCACTGAATAGAAGAGTCGGTGTTGACTAAGGTTATAGTTTTCAAAAAAGCTATAACAAAAGTTTTCTATTCTTTTGAATTGTTCACTGTTATAAATCTCATATCTTTAAATGGTGCAAAAATATGAAAGGCAGGAAAAAAAACCCTCTGCTCCACTAAGTTAAAACATTCCACTGAAGCAAAGCAAAAGCTACCGAAGACAGGCAGAGTTGTAAATTATTTCAGAAAAGATCTGCCAAAAAGACTAATTCATACTTGAACCACGTTTTTTTTTCCCTAACCAATTCTAGTATGTCTTCTCTCACTCAACTACTATGTACTAAGTGCTTCTTAAAAAAACGTAATATACCTTTTTTGGTCTTTTTCTTTGGCTTCATCTCTCTTGGGAGTCTTCTCCAATCTGTACAGAAAACAGTTTTAGAACATCAGAATGATGATTTACAGCAGTAATCCTCCCCCTGCTGTCCATCAAGGAAAAAGAGTGGCCTATGTTATGCAAGATCCTATTTAAATGCATGCCTAGGTGTTTTAGCATACAAAACTTTTATGGAATTCTAGCTGCAATTTCAGTTGAGGAACTAGAGTGAGGACTGATGTTTCACTCAGCGCCAACTGGCATTTGTCTCAAAAGAACCAAAGTTCAGCCATTTCAGTGGTCTACATGCCCTTCAGTTTATGTTAACTAATAGTCAGCAGTGAGCTACACAGATATACTTATGCAAATTTAACATTATAAAATCCAGCTACTCATGATTCAGACATCAGGTTGTATTACTTTTAGTAACATCAGTGTTGGTTCACAGTTCAAAACTGGTATCTCCACAGTGAGTAAGGAAAAATGAAAGGCACAGTGCAAGTCCAAGATTGAATTTTTGCTGCAAATCTGTTTCAAAAGCAGTAAAAAATCAGATTTCCTCCCTCGCCTTCCTTTTCCCTTCATCAAAATGATACTTTGCCTGCATTTGAAAACATGCAAAGGGTGGTGTAACTCTCATGGAGGACCACATTACTTGGTAAGGATTTCCAAATTTTTAATTGCTTGAAAAATAATGAATCTATCACTCAAGAAGTAAAACATTTTACAGGCTAATAAAGAATTAGCCTTTGTTAATCTCAGATATTACCTGGGGTCCATGCTGCATGCTCCTTTTCAATATCCCAGTACTTTTGCCGGTACCTCTCAATTGCTACAGAAAAGGATAAGGAGAATTACAGAACTCACTTAATTAAAAAAGCAATCCAGTGACTGAGCTCCATGCTTTCCTGTAACTAAATATACAGTGTATTTTTTAATCCCACCTTGAACACTTTCTTGTGCTGTTGTAAAATACATTAAAAAACTATTTAATCTCACTACATTCAGCAGTTCTCATGATTAATTCTCCTGAATAATAATTTGCTAAGTACATGGAAGACCTGGATTTTATATCCTGCACAAAATGGCAAAACTTCAAATACTGGGGTATTTTTGGGGTATCTCTTTTCAATCAAAATCCTTCCCTTCTCCCTCAAAATAAAAAACAAACTAAAAACCAATGTAACCCTTCCAAAATTATTATAATTTATACTTCTCAGTTTGGAAAGCACAAAAGCATAAAATACAGATATAGTCAGGGCAACTGTGTTGAAACATCAGATGAAAGCTAACTCCTCCACTATTCAACAGTTTCACAATCAAACCTTTGCTACAACACAGCCAGTCAGGATCACCACTTACATTCCCAGCTCTCAGAAGGCTGTGGCACACATTGATCACAATCAGTACCCAAAATTTTCCAGCACTTCTGCAACGGCAAAGGTTTGCAGACAGATACATCCTGAACACTAAACCATATATTTTAGTCCACTTAACCTCTTCTCAGAGAAAAGAACTAAACTGAAAATTGCACTCTAAATAATACAGTAGTGATGTAATTAATTCCACATGATGCAAAAAAACCTTTCTTCTACAACCTGATGACAAAAGCAGCATTAAAACTTAAGCATTTACAAATGTGACAAATTGCAAATACCATGTAATGCAAAATTACTGATTCTGATTGCAATAATAATTTATTTCCCAAACAGGGAATATTTTTGTAGGCACTGTACAAAAAAATATTACAGGCAGCCTGTGACCTTTACAGTCAAGGGCTTCTAACACCAGAGAAAAGGAAGAGTGAAGATGTCAGAAATGAAGTTGGATTTTTCAACTTAGCTATGATTACTGCAAGCAGAGGAGCCACTATAAAATATTCAGCGAAGACTTCATGTTTAAAATGAGAGTGACTCAAAGAGCTTTTAAGTGGACTTCACAGATGCTGTAGAAAACTGTCAGCAGAGCGAAAGAGGCTTTGATTTCAGCTTGAGGCTCTCCAGTGAAGAACTAATTCCTGGTGCTGTCTGTAAAATGTCTGTCTGAATTACTCTTGTCACTCCCAGCTATTGAACCCACTACCAAAGTCATCCAGTCACACCAGATATAGCTAAGGAAAAATATGAATGATTCATGGCTTACCAAGTGAAGAAAACAGAGAATTTACTATATAGAATATGCCTGCTAGTAACTGAGTGCTGAATGAATGATGAAAATCCATTCTGTATGGCACACTAACACAAATTGCCAGGTAGTATCAGACGTGGCTTTCATTTATTGCCTGAAGAGTGAAAGATAGCTAGCTATGTCCCAATTAAATTGCTTCCCCCCTCAAACTTCAAAGGACCATTTGGCTCACAGATGTTGTGCTGATGGCTTAAAGTGATCCATTTCCTCTTGTAGCAAAGCCAATTTTTTAAAAGTTCCTGTCTCTCAGTCCCAACAAATATTCGGATGAAATGGAGGGGAGTAAAGACCTGTGAATAAGATAACAGAAAAGAAAGCTATTTTCTGAAAGGTAGGCCACTTCTGCCACACAATGCAGTCCCAGAGACACCTGCATACTGCAACTGAGATAAAAGGAAGCTTTCTAATCTGCAGACCAACTAGGATGCAATTATACCCCACCCCTCAGATGAGGAATTTTTGTACAACTAAAAGTTTCAGTAACAAGTTACCTCAGCTTACCTCGACTTACATTATTTGGGTCTATCAAGTGGCTATCTACCTGCTTTCCCTGCAACTGCCAGTTTTCATAGAAAAAAAAGTCAACAAAGCTGGCAGTTACTACTAAAGAGCACACTCAGAAACAGATCACTCCATCTCACAAAGAAAGCTGCAGAAACAAAGACGATTTAAAGATAAATAGCAAGAACAATCACGAGGGCAAGTTGGAAAACAGAGACAGGACGTTCTCCAACAGTGACCAGTTACTTGGAAATAACTCTGTCAGGCATAACAGCTTCCTTTTTAGGTGCCTCAAAAATAAAGAGCAAACTTCAAGCCTGACAAAGATCAAGACACGGCAAGTGAGATTCCAAAGAGATTGAAGTTTGTTTTCTCAGAAGGTTAAAGAGGAAATGTGACAAAACTGTAATCTGGAGCTCTTCTACTGTCACAAAGGGATCTGGAAAAGAAGATGAGATCAGATCTGTTCCGCTTGCCCTGGGCCACGCTTGGGGAGCTACTACAGTTGCCTGCTGTGTCCTGGTGGCTGCTGGGCTCCATCTGCAGGTCGGAGGAGTCTGCCTTTTCTGAGCCACAGCATCTGGTCAGCAATGTGTTCGCTGCTCACACTGCAAGAGCCATTCTGTACTAAAGCATGCTTTAGTGCAAGAACAAGCAGACAGTCAGTCAGACTTAATGAAAAAAAAAGAAAAAAATTACTACTAGTTCTCACAAACATCTAGAATTCAACCCTACATGGACCACGAAAAAAAAATACCACAAATCCAAAGGGGACTGGACTATGTGTCTGTATTGCATTGGCACCATGAATATTCAGTGAGAAAGTATTCTGATGGTTCTTGGGGGAAATTCAACCTCACATTTTAGAATTCAAGTTACTACCCACTATTCAAAATCAGCAGTAGATCAGCAGTAGATAAAAAGGAAAAGAATATCCAGTGTTTGGCCACGCTAGATAATATTTTTGTAAAGCTTTTTAGTAACTATTGCATTAACTAGGCATAGGGTTTGACACATGTGGCATTTTCTAAGATACATGACACCTATCTTTTTAACTTAAACTTTGCTTTCCAGTAACAGCACCAATAGTGACCAACTATTTCACTGTGTGTAAAAGCAGAAAGACACCCTATCATCTTAAACACCCAATGTTTCTTCCTTGTTATCAGTATAAAACAGATCTTGAACACATGCATTTCACTACATCATCCTTCATGGAATAATAATTATTGAAGTTAAAAGTAAAAAAGAATGCACACAAACCTTCACGCTCCTCTTCTACTGCCAAAAAATATGGCATTCTTCTCATAGTTTCTCTAAGTTCTTGTTTTAAGGCCAACATGAAGTCTTCACCTTCTCCTGTTTTCAGAGGCACGGGCTTATTGCCTGTCCTCTGTAAAAATTATGTGTATTATTTATAAGGTCTTAATATCCATCAAATAGACAGGAATACTAACAAAAGGTACAATAAATATAGCTGATCACAGAATAGTGCAACTATGAATTATGCTACTTTGCAATTATTGTGCAATTATATGTATAGCTGTTTTAAACTAACTTTATACCTTTTTTGTCCTCATTCTATCTCTTTGCAGAAAGTATGAAAAAATCAAGCAAAAAAAAGGTATTAAAACTGTGAAATTCATAATTTGTAGACATGATAAGCTCTTGATAGCAAAAAGCACTCTTTCACCAACTTAATTTGCTTTGAAACTGGACTAGAGCTGGCCTTAACCTCTTCTGAAACAGTGTTCTATGTTAATCATGATTACAATGAGTTAACAGTGCCACGCTTTTGGTGACTATTATGACTATTATCAGAGAAGTAGGTTGTGTTTCATACAACCAGTTATGACATAATTCAGTTGAACTTAAGTGAATTCTTAAGGTTTATAATTTTGGTGGGTTTTTTGGGGCAGTGAATCTTGAAACTGGGAAATTTGGGGTAAATTTGGGATAAATTTGGATAAATAAGTGAAAACAGTTTTAAAAATACATGTAACCCGAGAGAGTTACAGAACAGGTGTTACTTTCCCAAACAACAGCTTGGATTTTTTTAGGAATGGCACTAGATTTCACTAGTTTAACATAGTTATGAAACTCTATTCACAGAAGAAATAAAGCATCTTTAATTTCTCCATGGCATACTTTACACACACTAGGAACAGTAATTCTCCTACAAGACTGATCCACTGTAACCACAAAGGCTGAATTTCACAAAGTATTCAGTTTCCTTGTGGTAGCAAGTAGACAGCCACATTCACATAAGGAACAGTTACACATAGCTTAGCATCAATGAAATCACACAACCCCATTGTAAAGTGGACTATGAGAGTATATTGTTACTGTCAGTCAAAACCTTAAGTGAAATAAGTATTCACAAAAATCTCAACATAGCACCAATTACATGTCAAACATGCAATTTCTGTATCATAACATGTGAGACTAAGAATGATTTCATGCACTTGGATCAAATTCTGGCACAACTAGGAAGTTCTCATATATAAAACTGTAACACTGTATGACTACATTACCCACCTCAAAATTGTCCAAGCTTGCCTGTATTCCCTGCAAAATGCCTTCAGAAAATGCTTTCTTCTCCTTTAATTTTAAAAGAATCCCAAATGCCAAATCTCAATTAAGTTACTCTATTTTTAATTACTCTATTTTCAAATTACTTTTCAATGATGACCACTGAGGTACAAAACAATAATCTGGAATCTCTGAATCAACAGTAAATTTCTAAAATCAGGAAAATCTATTCACAGCTTCAAAGACTGGCCTAAGTTAATTTAAAAAAAAATTAATATATGCAGAGGACTTTACAGAATCAACGTCCTGCAAGCAACCTGGTTAAATACAGGATAAGCACTTAGGAAAGTGACAGAAAGTAATAATAAGAAAAAACATTTACATTAAGCATTTCAAAACTGACTTTTTGTGTTGTTCATGTGTTACACTGTGTTATCTAAACATGAGAGTGAATGACCTGAAGGAGAACGTGCTCTAAGAAACTTGCTGTACTTACAGGAAATGTAGGTGGAGGCTGACACACAGCATCAGGTAGAGCTGCACCTTTAGCAAAGCCAATAGACTCAATGTTGAAGGTAAATGTTGCACGTCCTCTTCCTCTTCCAGCCATTTAGAGTTCCTGAAAATACTACAGATTTTGAGAGGTTTATTTTTGTTACATGCATTGCATTTGATATCTAACAAAGTGATTTTAAGTTGATTTTAAAACAACTCTCAAAGATCATCTTAAATAGCAGGGAATTTGTAACAATCCATCTTAGGTTCTCCCACATGTCAAAGAACTAAAAACATACATAAAATCCCTGATTTCTGTCAGCTGCCTCTGCATGCCTGAAATAATGTCCTAATACAAGAATTTTAAAGTTTTTTGTTCTAACCCTTGAATGCACTGACTTCAGTAAGAGTAGAATCAGAAACCAGGTAACAAAAAAATAAAATTCAAAGACTCTAAACTTTCTGTGAATGCATTTTGGAGTTTCTGAACTTTCTGGAAAAAATAGTTTGCATTTGTCAGACATGGCTTCTTCATCCTCTACATCATATTCTTTTCCCTTTATCTTTTTAACGAGTTTTGGGTACTGATACAGAGCCAAAAGCAACGGCGTTCAAGATAAAAGCACCAAAGGACTCCAAGATGTTTGCAAGCTAATGCTGATAAAGTGACCATATTTCACCATAGGTATAAAGAAAAACAGTCTGCAAAACTACCTTTACAGACACATCTCACCACCCTCAGTGTTACTTCAGTCTTCATCTCAGGATTGTGTGGGTGGCAAGAAAAGCAAATTGTGAAAAAAATACTGTTTAGCAGGAAAGATGTGAAGAAATGGGACTCCAGAGAAGCCTGGTTGTAGCATGTGCTACTACCCTCTCTCCAAGACCATGTAAAGATCAATTTAAAGCCCCAGTTCAGAAATCGCCACGTTGTGTTTACTATTAATTGTAGTATTAATGTATTGCACCCTGCTTGGAAAGAATATGTCTGTTCCAGACTTACTGCTGAACTTCTATCATCATCAATGTACAGGTCAGACACCAAGTTCAAAAAGGAAATAAGGAACAGCTGAACAACTACATTTGTCTAAAATAGCAAGGAAGATTACAATAAACTACTATAATTCCACGAGAGAATCACAATTAGGAGCAAAGATATGCATACTTAAGATCTTTTAAGATTCCCCCCCCAAATATGAGCAGAGGCCTTTCTATTACATGCCATTGAGAAACTGGTTAATGCCAGTATTTTTCTACTCACTATTTTCAACATTAATAAGCTCTGGTAGGATAAAAGAAAATCACATTATAGATTTTGCATCACTCAGCAACAGAGAAAACTATAAAAATAAGACCTAAATAAATCACTTCTGGGAGAAACAACAAAGCAAAACTAAACCTGAGCAGCTAATTATCCGTGGAGGAAAAAAAATTAAAAAGAAATAGCAAATTCACTTTAAAACATGATGAAAAGCAAGATGTGATGCTGGGGGAATGGAGAAAAATAGAAGATATTGTAAAGTGCCAAAAATGAGCACTTTAACTAGGTGCGAACTAAAAAGAGAAGAAAACGAACAAGAAAGTTAGGAGGTATGTCTAGTTATCAAGAAAAGGCATGCTGTTTGTATTAAATATAGCAAACATAAAGGTCCATTTTTAAAAAGCTGCTTTGGAATTATAAAACTCTCTTGATACAGCTCCAATGTGAAATAACAAGGTTTAAAACCTAGGGTATTTCAACTTCAGGGATCTACAGAAACTTACAATGTTTTTCAAGCATAGTGGCTTAAGTTTATGTTTACCAACACTATAAACCAACAGTAACAGATGACTGGAGAAATTGTGAAGGGTAAGTTGAGTCACACTAGCATGACAGTTACCAAGTGTTTCAGTTGCTATGTGGAATGCCCAGTGGATTACCGGGGGGCATTTTGTTGTTCACAGATAGTTTGTGTGTCATTTACTCTATGAGAAGTCAAATTTCAGACTATCGTGTGATATCCCTGAAGGCGAAAGAATGGAAATATCATGAATGTTACAAGTGCCTGACTTCTGCGAACAGACCCCCCTCGGCTCTCGCTGCCCCCTCCTGCGCCATCTCCCTGCACAGCACCACCACCCCCTCCCCAAGCTGCCACACACCTCAGAAGGCTCGCCCCTGCTCCCTCAGCACCTTTCTAACCTTTTTTATCCCCATCAAAGACAGGTCTCAGCTAACTGCCCTGGGAAGCGCTCGTCCCCGACCCAACAGGGGAAGGGACTTCGACCCTGCCACACATCTGAGCCCATTCAACACTCCTCAAGGCTCCTTCATCCCCTCAGGGCTCCGTCATTCTCTTAGGAGTGTCTCAGGAGTTTGTTGGGGCTCCCTCACACCCCTTCAGGGGTCCCCCATCCCTCGGGGTTCCCTCACACACACACAGTCCGAGGGCTCCTCACACCTTCAGTGGTCCCTAAACCCTCGTGGTTCCCTCACACCTCTTCAAGGCACCCTCGTGGCTCCTTTAGCCCCTCTCAGGGATCCCTCCCCCTATTCAAGGATTCCTCATTACTCCCTTTCAGGGTTCCCTCGCCCCCCTTAGGGCTCTGATACCTTCCCTCGCCCCCTTTCGGGAATCTCCACTCTTTCCCGGGGGTCCCTCGCTCACTCACCCGCCCGCCGCCCCGCTCCACCCGCAGCTGCCGCAGTGGGCCGGGCCTGGACCCGGAGCCGCCCCCGCTTGTCGTTGCCGTCGCCGAGTCTCGTCGTTTTCCAGTGGCGGGGCGATGTCGGCGCTGGAATGGTTCGCCCACAAGCCCCTGGGCGACGGCATCTTCTGGATCCAGGAGCGCTTCTACGAGTCGGGCAACCGGGCCAACATCTGGCTGGTGCGGGGCTCGCAGCGGGACGTGGTGATCGACGCGGGGCTGGGGCTGCGCAGCCTGCCCGAGTACCTGCGCGCCGCCGGCCTCTTACCGTCGGCTGAGGGCGCCGACCCGCGGCCGCTGCTGGCCGTGGCCACCCACGTCCACTTCGACCACTCGGGTGGGCTGCAGCACTTCGAGGAGGTGGCGGTGCACAGCGCCGAGGCGGCGGCCCTGCTGCGCGGCGACAACTACGAGGCCGTCACCTGGCTGTGGGAGCGGGAGGTGGCGCGGCCGCCGCGGCCCGGCTGGCGAGCGCGGCAGTTCCGTGTCCCCCCGGTGCGGCCCACCCGCCTGCTGCAGGAGGGTGAGTGGGGTTGGGGAGGGGGTCTGGCGGGTGGGATCAACGGGTGGAAGCAGCGACGGGAACGGAGAAGCTCGCCCCAAACACCCTCATCTCTTTGCCTGTTCGCGAGGGGTTCTCAGAATGGGAGCTTAATGGAGTGAGCGACTGATTGAGCACCCCGGGTTTAGTCTGAAGTGCCTGACAAGATCGGGTCGCCCGTGTTCTTTTTGGTGTCCCTGCCCAGAGCTGAGGAAAGTTGAAACTAAGGATTCATTAAAAGGAAGACACTTTTGGGTGTGCAGGGCTGTCCCTCCTTGAGGCCATGGGAATACAGTGAGGATGGTGAGACACTGGAAGAGGTTGCCCAGAGAGGTTATCCAAGGCCAGGCTGGATGGGGCATTGAGCGGCCTGGTGTGGTGGGAGATCTCCCTGCCCATGGCAGGGGGTTGGAACTAGATGATCTTGGGGGTCCTTTGCAACCCAAACCGTTCTATGATTCTGTCGCTGACCTTTAAGTGCACTGGCCCAGGTTGCCCAGGGAAGCTGTAGCTGACCCATCCCTGGACGGGTCCAAGGCCAGGGGCTTGGAGCAACCAGGTGCCCCTGCTTGGAGCAGGATAGTGGGAACTGGATGGTCTTTTAAGATCCTTTCCAACTTAAACCATTCTATAATTTTAGGATTTGTAAACTGCACAGCAGTTTTAACAGCAAAGCAGTGTATGCAAATGAATACTGCAAAGAATATGGATTTTAGTTTGCAGAATTCACTTAAATTCACTGTAGGCAAAGAAAAAATAATTTGTTGTGTCCTCAGTAATAGAGACTGAATTATTTTGACAGCAAACAACCCAACTGCAAACACAGAGAAGAAATTAATGGGTGGCTGTCAGATAGACAGGGATTTAGTCTTGGCTGTATTAGGCCATTGCACATAGGTGCTTGGAAAAGCAGAAAACTGAAGACTCTGAAAAGAATTAAGTGACATCATATATTCATTAAATGGTTTAGGTTGGAAGGGACCTTAGACTTGCCTGGTTCCATTCCCTGCAGTAGGCAAGAACATCTCCCACTGGTGTCCAGGTTGCTCAAAGCCCATCCAAACCTGGCAATTAACAAGAGTTAAAGTTGTTTTTCTCTGAAAGATAGGAATTATTTACATATATTAAAAAAAAAAAACTTGTAAAAGAACAAGCACACTTACTGTGAAAAAAAAAAAGAGTTTTTAAGTTAACATTGATTGAGACCTTTAGGGTGGAAGTGGGATGTTACCTCATTGTATGTGGCGTTGTTATGAAGTTACGCAGTGGTGCTGAAAATGCGGAGTATGTTGGGGCAATATTCTCTTAGAATGTGAAGCTGCAATGTTTACTTGTACGTTGCTTAGTTAATTTATTTAGTTTTTTGTGTTACCTTAAACTTAACAGCTCCTCTAGGTACTTTTCATTTTGACATTTGATACAAGTAAAGCAATTGCAAAAATTCCAAGTGCAAAAATTTTGCGTTTACTTGTGCTGCACCTTACCTTTTATTCCTTAAATTCTGCACATTTCTTCTTTAAATTTTGTTTGCCATATTCTGTTTCTTTGTACTCTTTCCAATGCCAGGAGCAGTCTGAGACCAATGGAACACTTTACTCCACTAACTTCACCACATCCACTGTTGTTTCATTTACCAAAACAGGCACTTTCAGCTCAATCTGCTTAATTATCAAGTCTGGCAAGGTTTCCCAACATTTCCATGGAAGAGAATTCACCTGAAAAGTTCTGATAATTTTGAGACTGACTGCTTCTGCAAACATAGGAATTAGTTCCCCTGCTAGGTGCAGCACAGTCAGATGTTAGTTCTTTGGTGACTTCCAAACACTGTTCAGGCATTTTCAGTTGAGTACCAGAGGTCTTATTAAAAAAGCGCCGCCTTTCAAGAGCTTTAAGGCTTGCTCAATCTTGAGTAAATTTGTGGGATACTTGTCTCTGGTGTTAGATCTGTAGCGTTCCTTTTTCTAATGCATAAAAGTTTCGTAACTTCTTTTTCTCCTAGGGACTTGAATGTGTATTAGAGTTTTAAGCTTTGTTTTGTGATGGTACTGGATGTTATTTAGCATTGTTTCATATAGTTGCCAAGCAGCAGCTGCTGAGAAGGTTGCATATACATTGGTCTTTCCCTACACAGCTCTAAATTTTACCTGTCATTTGACGAGGTTTGTACATTAGGTTTCCCAAGGCAGAGTCTTGTGCACCAAGTTTTATAAAAAGTAAGTAATTTAATTGAAAGATACAGCTGCAGGGTCAGCTGCGGCTGGGCTGAGTGCCTCTAAGAAGGAAGGGATGTCAAACAGAGAAATCCCTGGGCGTGTGTACCCATGCAGTCTCTACTTCTGCCCCATGCATGCTCTTCACAGTTGGTGTTTTAGTCCAGTGCTGATTTTTGGTCTGGGATCTCGTAATACCTCCTTGGAATATTTTTCTAGCTATTGACTGCTCTTATCTTGCTGTCTCTGCTGACAGTTGTAGCCTTATTTTCTGGTTTACATATATCGTTCTCCAGTGCTCACTGTCAGAATATGGGGATCTGACCAGTCTTACACTTAAGAAAGACAGTGCCAAAACATCAGTGTGGTATCAGTGTTTTACTTGGACACCTGGTAGGAAAATGACTAAGAAAATTAACTTGATTGCAGCCTAAAGGCTTCAGCAAATCTAGCTACTCATGCCAGGTAAAGCTAGACAGACAGCATAAATCACATTTATTACAACTATGAATATTCCAATTAAAATCTATTGTTTAAGCTAAACAACTGGTATCTCTCATCAATTTTGCCTTTCAAAAGTAACAGCAGCAGAATTCTAGGTGGTTGGAGGTAAAAAATGGAAATTGAACATTAATTGATTGTGGAACACCTGGGCTATGTGTGCTGTTTACTGCTTTATTTTATTTAATGCATTTCTTTTCACATGGTTTAGTTTATTAGGGTAGGAACAGATGTAATTAATACAGCCCAAGTAGCCTAAAGGTATGACCAACACTGGCAAATACACTAATGCCAAGTGCATCTTTCAGGTGCCTCTTTGGCTTTCAGCAAGAATGTACAATGTCCCACTCCCATTGTTATGGATATATATAGTTTGTAGAGGCTTTTGGGGTATGGGTAGGTCACACTCTGCCTTTTCTGTGGTGTTCAACAGACAAGATAAATGTGTGTGTTTCCAGGGGATGAGATCAGCTTGGGAGACCGACAGCTTACTGTCATGCACATGCCTGGTCATTCCAGAGGCAGCATTTGCTTGCACGACAAAGACCGGAAGATTTTGTTCAGCGGAGATGTGGTGTACGATGGGTCCATGATCGACTGGCTTCCTTACAGCAGAGTGAGTGACTACGTGGTGAGCTGCCAGCGTCTCATGGAGTTGGTGGACAGAGGTCTTGTAGAGAAGGTACTGCCTGGGCACTTCAACATTTTTGGGGCAGAGAGGCTGTATCACTTGGCTTCTGACTACATCGCGCAGGCTGGAATTTGCCACAAGGTTTCTACCTGTGCCATGAGATCCCTTGCAAGCATTGCACTCCGTGTGACAAATTCAAGAGTCACTTCATAGTGACTGCATTTTGTGCGATCTGCTCTCTGCTGAAAACCCAAATGTTTGGTGAAAGGGTTGATACAAGCAAAGTCATTATTAAAAAGCTGGCAAATTAATACAGGTGAGCTGCACAAATTCTGCCTATTTTTGCCCCGTTATCCCTATTTTTCTGAAAAGTATGGAAGCTATTAACTTTAGCCAAAGCTACCATTTTTCTTTGGTTTTTTTTTTTTTTTTAGACCCTGTTTGCACATGCATTGTGATAAAACTCTATTATTGTTGTTATGATTCCAACAGATGCACACATACCAAAATGAGAGGTTTTACATTCATGCCTGAACCTGTTGATGTAGCATTAGGTTTGTCACAGTTTACTATTCACTCAAGTCCTGCTCAAGTCTTGGCCTAAGACAGACAGTTCACACTGTGACCTGGTATGTGCTGGGACCAGCACCATCAAGTCAAAGGGAGTGCAACACCTGGGCAGGACACAAGTGGCAGAATAAGGTGAGAGCCATTTTGCATCCGTTGTCACCTGCTGCACTCATCCTCATCACCTGTGTCTTTGCGAAGTAGCTGTCTGGCAGCTTCTTTAGAGGCCAGTAATATATGGATGTGGTATAGACCAGAATTCCCAGCTGGATGGCACAGACACATCAGCTTTCCCCAAATGCTTTTGATGCAGATCCAGCATCAGACAGTTAAAACCTTTTCATGCTCCCCAGTGTGGTGCAGGGGACACCTGCACCATGACAGATGAACAAGAATGAACACTCTCATTGTTGGCTAGGGAATTGTTTTGTTTACAGGATTAGAGAATGTGCAAACTAGTGAAATTAATGTGTTAAACTAGGCTGTGCGAAGTGGATTGAGCCCTTGCTTGTTGTGTTTGTGGGCTTTTTCACTATAAGCTCATGAAAGAAATTTTTATTTGCAGAGTACCTTCTGAAAAAAACGGGTCTGGGATGAGCTTATAAGCGCCTTACTGGAGTTTGTGTTTTTATGTGGCTGAATTGTAACTCAGTTGCCACTGCTCTGTGTTAGGGGAAAGATGAAAGCTTTATTTAGCATTACCTTGCCAGGCAGCAGGTGCTGGATTAAACAGCCAGCATGCTTATTACCACTAAGTTAATATAAGGTGAGCTGTTCACTGTGTGCTTACAAGGTGTTTGATGCAAATGTTTTTTATGCAAATGTATTGCGTTTGACTCTGTTATGCAAAAATCTAAAGATGTTGAGAAAAGTTAAATGACACTATAAGTTACTTATGAAAATGGAATGTGTGATGTTTAAAAGCTGTTGAAATTGTTGAAGAGTTTGTGTAATTATTCTAACAGTCTGTACATATTTAGCTTTTTTTAAAAGGACACTGTCTAATGGTATTTTTGTATATAGACATATATACTTTCATAAAATGAGTGCAAGTGTGTTTTTCCCCAAATTTAGTGGAGGTTAATCTGGTCTGTTTGACTTTTATTTTAGGAGTAGCTTTATTCCCTCCCCACTCATTATACCCAACAGAAAGGGCGTGCAAAGTTTGGGCTGGGTCTGAGGGGAGTGGTAATCTTCTCCATAGGTGTAAAAGCTGGTGGGAAAAATAAAAAAGCATCTGACTAAATTTTTTGCAAGAGAATAGCTTATGTAATACTTTTCTGCTTTCATAGATGTCATATTTTAGGCTGTGCGGGCCACTAAGTGAACACCAGAATATGTCCCATTCTCCCTTTCCAGAAGAGAGAGGAAATAGGGGCGAGAGACTTACTGGAAGAAGCAGAAAGAAAAACTGAAAACAGCTTTAACGAAGTATTATCAAAAAAACATGAAAATATTAATAAGGAAACAATACATACAAAATTAATATTTAACTCCTGGGATGAACATCTTATCACTGGCAGCCACTGGGGAAATCCCAGACTGGGCTCAGTGGCAGATGGGAACTGGATTCAGAAGGATGTGAGTGGGAGTCAAAGGCAGATGGACAGGGTCCTCTTGGAACAACAGCCACTGAAGAAACAGGCTGTCCTGTTGATTCCTCAGCTTTTATACCGAGTACCATGCAGGTGGGATGGGATAGCCTATTGGTCAGGTTTGGGTCTCCCTGTTCATCTGCTTTTCCTCCCAGGTGTGACCCCTCCATGTTTTTTCATCTCCAGGCCTCCAACTGGGACAGTAACAAATACTCACTAATAGAAACTGACTGAAAAAATACCATTAATTTCAGAGAGTACAGTCAGTCAGAAGACACTTACATGAAAAGTAAAATTATTGAAGATTGGTTTTGTCCTATCACAAACCAGGACAGCAGAACACTGCACTCATGCCTTTACTATTTGAATTTATACTTGATGGGGATTTATACTGGGGATAGGTTTTGATGTGCCTAGTTCCTGTTAACAGTGCCTATCTGCAAAGGGAAGCAAAACTGGAGATGGGCAGGACAGCTGCATCAATGCAACATTTAGAAGACCACTTAACACTCTGATAATATTACCTTTTTTGAGAAATCCAAGTACATTTGTGTTAATTGAGAAACATTTAATCTGCCACAAAGGAAGGTAAGAATTTTTAATCTTGGCCCCATTTGGCCAGAGGAAGAAATACAAAAGTTGGCTTGGGAAGTAAAAGAGAAGGTCAGTGACAAGGCCGGAACAAACTCCACAGTGTGGTTTTCCTGTTTCAGCCTTAGTTCTTGGTAGCCAGGGATGCATAATGAATGGTCACAGATCTTAGGAGGCAAGCATCACAGCAGATGAAGAAGTATGGCACTGAACTTATGCCATTTATCAAGTTAAAGCCATGGTGTCACAGATTACCTAGCAGTAATTTAATCTCTTCAAATTAGCCATTTGCAGTGTAATATACTGGTGGCAACCTTGCTTTACGCATTTTTGAAGGCTGTGGGAGCACTGGTGATAAACCCATGCAATAGAAGTCTGCCACAAGGCCTGCCAATATGCTTGCTACTTGCTAAAAGTTTCAAACATTAATTAGGAGACTGAGAGCACACTGTATTAACACTTTGTGATCCTGTATTAGAAGTTCTGCTATTATAAGATTTTACTTAACTGTAAAACTTGAGCTCCTAAGAGAAGGTGTGCCTATTCAAAAGGAAAGATGCTCTCCATAACTTGCAGCATTAGCTGCAAGGTCCTCAGATGTCCAGATTAGTGTCAAAAAGCCCTATTAAGCCATGTTTAAGGCCATTAAGTTTATAAGTGCAGCAATTGCCTGGACTGTCTTTTCCTTGACCAAAACCTAGAAACCTAGGGGATAATTTCCTATCTTAGAAACAAACCTTATGTGAACATAGCCCAGAGGGGGATATGTTAGTAAAATGCTGCTATAATCCAGCTGAAAGTAGTTTTTGAAGGTTTTGAAATATTTTTCTAATACAAGAAATTCACTACTAGGTAAATTATATGTCTTAAGTATAAACAACTGGCTCTGACTATTTTTATTAACAGTTACCAAGTTTTATTCATAAGAGTTTGACAGTGTCCCTTTAACACTACTTGGATTAAATATCTACAACATATTGCTTATGAGTTTAGATACTGCAACATCTTGGTCATTTAGAACTGTGTCGGTTTATTTGTAAAATATATATGTTGATGCAATCTTTGGCAAACTGGGGAGTTAACAGAAAATCAAAGTTTTGCTGTGTTATCTGTCAAGATGTTTGTGATGCTAAGCAACAGTTTATACTTTAAAAAAAAAATCACATATAACCATAATAAAAAAAGGTTACACTTCTGTGCAGTCCAGTATAAGAGTTTTTTAAAAGAAGCACTTTTATTCTAAATGGAATCTAAAATGCACAGCAGTTGTTTATGTATCTGAGGAAGGGACTGCACTAGAAATATTTGCATATCCTAGACAAATGCTGCAAAGCTTGTATAAAGCCATAAGTAGTTACTCAGTGAAAAACTAACACATTTTAACAGGAATCAAAATTAGGTTTTCAGTGGAATTCACACACAGAAGGCAGCTGTGATGAAAGTATATAACTTTGGGGTAAGTTTCAGTTTGTGGTGACAGGCTTTGTTCCAGACAACTCATAACTGGACTTCGGGGATGCATGGTTATTCAATGAATACAAGACATTTATTTTCCTTTCAGGAGTGTCAAATGCAGTCTTCAGGTCAGTCTTCTTGCACGCTAGCAGAAATAATATTTTCAAAACTAGTTTCCCTTGTTGAATTTTGAATTTCATGGGGGTTGAGGAAAGAATCTGAAGGCAAACATATGTATAAACAGGATGATTTTATGTGGGAAATTAATTAATTATAAGAAACTGTAAGTGAAGTAAGGCAGTTAAAGAAAAACAATTTAAAAATATGACAATGTTGGTTTTATGTAAAGAGCAAAAAAAAAAAGCTTGAGTGTAGTCATCTGGGAGGCTTCCCTTCTCAGGTTATTGAGATCTCCCACCTGGCCCTCTTCCATTGTCATTTTTGGTGATGCCAAGTAGTAATACAAACTAACAATCCAGGCTAAGCCTGCTGATTGAGTGTTGATCACTTCAAAGCATTCCTTATAATAGATCACTTTACTAATTGATACTTGTATTTCTTGTAATATCCAAGTTCTCTTCTGTAATAATATTTTCTATGGAGTTACTTCCCATTTTGCAATTCTGCACTGGAGTCTTCAGTGAAATAAAGCACTGCCAACCTCATACCATATTATCACTGACTCCAGACCACCTTGTCAGTTGGTCAAAATAATTTCTGAATTCTGATTTTGTTTTCCATCATGACTTTAACTCCTCCAGGCTCTGCATGGAGAGTACATCCTAATAAATTTGAGACTGCTTTAGTCACAGTCAGCAGCTTTCAAGCTGCCTCATACCTTCTTTCCCCCTTATTTTGCTAAAGTAGAAAGGATTTCTTCATAGCAATTGATATTTTAGTTCATTCTTTGGCACTTGGCATTTATTTAAGCATTGAAAAGTAACATCTTATTTTTCTTTCTGCCAGGCATGCAATCTGATTGCAGTTTCTTACTGGTTACAGCGACTATGAATGTGTTGCTTAATTTTTGTCATACTGAACTGCACATTGTATTTCCCCAGAGATGCTATATAGTGATGATAAGGGTCTTTGTAATCATCTTTTGAGTACACATGGAAATGAAATAGTCATTTAAATTACTTCAGCATCTCATTTTATTTTTACATCTGTAAGCATTGCTCTTTGCTGTCATGTCACTAAGAAAGAAACATGTTGCTGCAAAAAAAAAGAATTCCCAGGAACAGGGGAAAAAACCCACCAACATCCTTATTATTAAATCCTAGATTGTAGGATGCTGTACAGCAGAGCTCAGGGTAAACTTTAGAACAGGAACCATTAAGGCCTTATCTTAACTTTTAACTTACCTTTTATTTTAACTTATCTTTTAAGAGCAGACATCTGTAGCAGAAGAAAAGTAAAAAAATCGAGATGTGTCAGGAAAGGGAGGTACATATGGAAAAATATATGGCAAAGGAGGAATTAAAAACATTCAACTTTAAAAATTAGTTTACCCATTCTAATAATAAGAGGTAATTTTAGGTGTTTTTCCAGCTCTGAAAATGTAAGGTTTTGTACATCATAGCTACGATATCTAAAATCAGATCTTTATTTTTAGCTATTGTATTTTGATCCTGAGTCTTCAGTTTTGAATTCCTGGCACTTTCATTTTGTGTGCAATTTGAGTACTGCTGCCAGCTATACCAAATACTAAGAACAGCACCAGCTGCACTAGGAATCTGTAGAGTTCAATGCAAAGAGTAACTCCACTACAAACACCATGGGCTGAAAATGGTAAGAGACTCTTTCTTCCTACTCTTGGAAATCAGACTGTGTGGGAATCATCACACAAGCAGAGCACATAGGTATGCATTCAGTATGGTTGATTTTTAAGGCCCTAATTGTCCTTATTTTTTCACTTCTACCTACACTGGTCAGCTAACCAGGTTAGGCACAAGAAGTAGTTACAGCAGACCTGGCTGTGCACTCCCTTCTGGAAATACTGTAGAGGATCAGCAGAAGAGCAGAGTCCTACCTCTGTCTGAAGTCACTGTGGGAGGATTTGCTTCCACTTGTTCAATGAAGCACTTGAATGCCTTAATTCACACAACAAGCCTCTATTACCTTTTGGGAAATACACAAGGAGACCCAGTTTGATAACTGAACACTTGAGGAAAGTGCTTGGTCAGCTGTACGTTTCTTCCCATTAAAGTAATGGCACCCTCCTTGGCCTTAAAGGCAACAAGGCAATTTTCTAGCTCTGCTAAGTTTAGAAATAGAGGCCTGAACATGGATCTCCAGTTACTGGAAGCATGCTGGAGGTCATTCAGTATCAGACATTTCAGTGTACCTGCCAGGGAGTAGTGCAGGATGGGTACTCTACAAGACAGGACAGCTAGAAGCCAAGGGCAACCGCAACACAAGCAGGGGCAGTGACCTCCCCATAGAGTGCACAGAATGTGTCAGTAGCCAGACCTGTCAGCAGCCCAGTAACTGACAGATAACTGCAAGCTGATGATTCAAGTTCAAGGCCAGGTTACAACCACAACGTCTGGTCAATAAGCCATTAAGAGCAGGAGGGTATTTCTAGCTGCAACACAACTCAGGCAAGGACCGAGTGTGGGAAAGGCAAAATGGGGCTGCTGGTGCCCTCAGGACCACAACACTACCTCCTCCATGCTCCAGGTAAGCATTCTCACCATTCAAATTAACTCTTCCTTTTACCTCTGGCCATGAAGCACAAACACAGTAATTTGCAAGTATAAATATATGGCAAAGGAGGAATTAAAAACATTCAACTTTAAAAATTAGTTTACTCATTCAAATAATAATAAGTAATTTTAGAAGTTTTGCCAGCTCTGAAAACATAAGGTTTTGCACATCATAGCTGCCATATCTAAAATCAGATTTTTATTTTTAGCTACTGCACTTTGATCCTGTCTCTTCAGTTTTGAATTCCTGGCACTTGTTTGCTTACTATGCAGTATCTACTGCCTTGAAGTGACCAGCATGGACAGCCTGCAAAGCTACCACCACCTAGTTCTGAGATCTGAGCTCAGCTCCCTGCTTGAAATCCGGAAAAGAAAAAACAGATTTGAAAGCAAACATACAACTCCTCAGATGAATGCACATAGTTGCAGACATACCAAAACAATAAGGAGCAAAAAGAATCTAATAAAAAATCTCACTACAACACAGACTGGGAGTCAAACCTGCCAGGCATTTACGCTTTTAGTTACAAAGCAGCCATCTGTTAACAGTGGTCAATTACCAGAATGTCACAGTACCTCTGCTTACTTGATCTGTGGACCAGAGACAATAAGAACATACAGCCAAACAAGCCTTATCTTTCTTGACTTTGTTCAAAGAAGTTTGTCTCGAGCACACCAGCTCTTCAGATCCAACAATGCATACTCAGGATCAACCTGCAACTGGTTTGTTACCAGAAAACTAGGTGCATGCAGCTGTTAACAGCTGCAAGACATGCAGTCAGACCTGAAGGCAGCAAGACTCGAATGGCTGAAAGCATTTTTCACTACTTCAGCCTTTTCAGTGAATTTTGCACAGCAGTGCGAAAGATCTGAACATCTACCTGGCCCAGCCAGGGACACTGGACTATGCTGTTTCAGCACTGATTATACACGTGTTTCAACACTGATTATACACTGCTCAGGGAATGCCAATTTGCAAGGCTCAAGGGACACCTACATTGTGACCAGATCCAAGGAAGTGATCCTACATAGGCTGCATTTTCTTATCAGCAAAATTAGTGTCGCACCCCCTACCTCCCCTGAATACGCAAAGTTCACTCATTCACTGTTTTGTAAAGCACCCAGGTATTAATGGCAATGAGAAATGGTACTAGGTATTAAGGTGCTTTGTCTTTATGTAACATGGATTGTTGCACCCCAGAATTTTTAGGTAGGCAAAGCCAACACACTATCAGAAAGGCTTCTGTATGCGTGGAATAGTAAGTTTGTGAATGCTCCAGAGTACCCTCACCTTGAAAGCACATGGCAAGCACTAATTCCCAGCTGAGCGAGACCACTTTTTCAATGAAACTTCTCCAAGGCGGTGACAACAGCCAGACGTGACCCGTCAGGCACCGCCGTGCCCGCTCCCCACAACGGACCGCTGAGATGCCCTCACAGTGCTCCTCCTCTCTAGAGCGGAGGAAAAAAAGGGCAGGAACTGGGTACACGGACACCTTTCCGCTATAGCACAAGTACAAAAGGGCAAGCAGACGCTGCATGCCGACTTCGCAGCATCCCACGACCCCACTGCGACCGGAGGCGCAATCCCCGCCATCGTTACCGCCAGCACCACGTCTCGTACCAACCGACACCGCGCAGCGCTCTGGGTAACAACATCCCCCTTGCGGTGGGAGGCGGGACGATGCCTATCTCGTCCAATCAGACGGCAGCGTCCAGCCGAGGAGGGCGAGGGTTGGCCGGTGGTGGTGTCATGCTTGCGTTTCCAAGGGGAAGGGAGCGCTGTGGGGCCCTCT
>VZTY01006795.1:248094-273005 GCA_013400935.1 Turnix velox | reverse complement strand
TCCGTCCCGGCCTGGCCTGGCCCGGCCCGCCGAGACCTGTGTCGGCAGCGGGGGCACCATGAGCTTGGCGTTGAGGTCGGTACGAGCCGGGAGGTTCCCCTCACCCGCTCCTTTTCAGACGTTGGAGGGGAGTGGGGTGCGGCCTCCATCCTTCGAGTCCCGCTGTCCACTCATGGGCAAGCGGGAATTGTCGGTGGGAAGCGGAGCAAGGTGGGGCGGCAGCGGGAGCTGGGTGGGAGCAGGCGGGGAAGGTGGGCCGCAGACTCCCACCGCTTCTCTCCAGTGTCACCGATGGGGGCTGTGGGCGGGTCGGTTCTTGCTGCCGGCGTCTGGTTGTCTAGGGAGAGAAGGGGTCAGTCTCCTGTCGCCGACCGGTTCCCTTCCTGAAGTAATTCGCCTTCAAAAAACCCACGTTTTTAATAGACATGAAGGTGTCAGGCTGTTGGGTTTTGTTTTGGTTTTAATTTTTTTATGCCTTTTTTTTAAATTTAGTTGTTTTGGTTTTTTTTTTCAATCCCAGTTGAGTAACTGTTTCACAAAGGGTGCTTATAAAGACTGTACCTGGGAGATCTTTGTCTCCGGGAGTAATTAATGCTTGTTCTACACTAATTTCCAAGTCTTGAGGACTTCTCATTCATGCAGTAGAGAAGTGCCCCTAAATAACTTGCATTTAAGTACTGCTTCATCTTTTGAAATAAATTTTTTTGCATTAATAACTAAATAAACGCTGCAGTAGTCAAACCCCTCTTCCAGAAGAGTTCAGCATTAATCTGCTTTCGTGTTTCTTAAAGGGATTTCATAATCACAGCCTGTGAAACATGGGCAATCTGGATCTGAGCTGCTTTTCCAGTGCTGATTATGTACCCAGCTCAGAGTTATTTTAGTCCTTCCAAAACCTATAGTAAATCCAAAGTGTGTGAAATCACTGTCCTAATTGGTCTGCTGATGCCTTCTCACTCTTGGAGAATATTATGGCCTGAGATGGGTCCTGCTTGTGCAGCTTGCACTCTTCTTCTCTATATTTGGGACTTGTTACTGGTATAATTTCAGTTATTGAGAGCTTAATCCTACCTGAGTGTTTAATCTTTTGTTTTGATTAAATTAGCAAGTTCTTAACAAAGGAGAAATTCATTACAGGAGATTCATAATGGAAATATTTCTGAGAAGCAGATTTTTTTCACTCGTCAGTAATTTTTATACATTTTACAGTAGGTGGCACAGTACCCATTTTGTCTGTGATGCAAATACACAAATGCAAACAGAAAACCCCTTTTCTTGAAAGCGTACCTTGAAATATACTGTAATTTAGGAAGGACTTCTAGAGTTATCCAGTGCACCTTTCTGCTCAGAGTAGGTCCATCTCAAAAACAGGCTTCTGGGCACTTCTTCCAGTGGGATTCCAAAAATATGTGATGATGGGAGACTGGGAAGTCTCAGACTGGGAAGTGCAACAGTTCCAGCACGCAAAGATTTGCCCTGGCAAAAAGTTTTCCCTTAGATTCAGCTGAAGTTTTTCCTCTTGAATTTGTAGTTTTTGCCTTGTTTTCACTGTGCCCTTTTGGGGGGAACCTGTTGCTGTTTTCTATGTAACAACCCTCCAGGTAGTGAAAAACATTACTTTTGTCCCTCTTATCCATCCCACAGATAGTCCCACTGCCCCACTCACCCTGCTCTTACCAAGCCCATCTCTGTCAGCTTCTTAAGCACGCACTGTATGCTGCAGTCACTGTGCACATTAGTCGTGATAGAGGGACCTTCAAAGATCATCTAGTCCATTCTCCTTGCAGTGAGCAGGGACATCCTGTACTAGATTAGGTTGCTCAGAGCCTTGCAGAGCCTTGTATGCCTCCAGGAATGGGACCTCCACCATGACTCCTCTGTGCACCTTGTTCCTTGTCTCACTATTCTCATGGAGAAGAACTTCTTTCTAAACCTGCGCTTTTTTAGTTTAAAACCATTACCTCTTGTCCATCTTTGGACCTTACTTGTTTTTCTGTTCATGTTCTCATATGCTGAGGTGTGTGTGGGTGGATGCAATGCATCTGGTGGTCACAGAGTGGAAGAACTTAATCACTGCAGTTAACCATGCTCATCACAGCAACAGTGTGCATCTGAGCTGTACATGTTCCATTTTCTTTCAAGGCTGTATCTTGAGTGCTGTACCAATCTTGCTATCTTGAGATACTGTGTTATCTCAAATATGCTGTGTTTTTTCTTTTTTCTTTCCTCCCCCCTCCACGCAAGGATATAAGAGTTTTATTGAAGTTTTGGCAAAATTTTAGTTTCACTAGCTTGCTCCAAAGTACCTTTTTTCAGTGCTATCCGTTCCACTTCCTTGCAACTTGTTCCAAATATGTGAATCATGTGTACTGTCACTTTGAAATTTAATCTTGTTTCTGGACTAGCTAAGAAAAAGAGGGCTGTCTTTGAGCAAGATTTCTGTATCTGAGGGGACTTTTGTGTATTCCAAAACCAGGTCAAAAGGTCTTCAGAATAGTGTGTATGTGATTTTTATAAATCCATAATGCCATTTGTCTTAAGAGCTGTTACTGTCAGCAAAGCAGATTAGGATACGTAATGCTCACATTAGTATCCAGACAGCCCAGTTGTTTGGCCTTCAGCAGGCTGTCTGTCTTGGCACTCTTTCTTCTAAGATACAGATTAGAAATAGAACAGTAAAGAATTGTATAATTTCAACAAAAAATCTTAGGTAAAATTAAGTATTCTTTTCAATTGATAGTTTTCTTACCCTCTTTTTTTGTTGTTATTTGTTAACCAGAGTGGATATGTTGATTTTATTTTGAATGGAGGTGTCATTCAAATTTCACAAATGAATTGTCAGTTCCAGGCGCTATTTTAAACTGGGTGGGCAAAGTAGGGAAAGACTGGATGTGACCCATGTTTTAGTGGGAGGTTTCTTTTTGGTGGAAAATGTAATCTGTAGAAATATCTTTCCAGGAGAAATTATGTACACCTAATTTCTTTCTTATTGTCTAGGAATGAGCTTTCTGCAGACAAAACTAAAAAGAAGAAAAGAAGAGAACTGACTGAGGAGCAGAAGCAAGAAATTAAAGATGCCTTTGAGTTGTTTGATACAGACAAAGATAGAGCAATAAATTATCATGAACTGAAGGTAATTTTTTTTTCTTAATTTAAATAGTTTTATGTCAGCTAATATATATGTCCACTCAGCAATTTTTTGAGATGTTAGCTATGTCTTTAAGGAGTACACTTTGTTCAAGATCTCTTGCTGGGCTAAATGAATGAGAATATTTAGGGAGAAAAATAAAAGGAAATAGTGCCATGATGCAAGAATAATTATTTCTTCCCACACTATGTACTTGGCACAGTAACCCAATTTCTGTAGCATCTGGCATAACATTGGTCTGTATGCTCTCCAGGTTTTACTGTGGACAGATGCCTAACTAGGAGAAGCTCTTGGAAAGCTGTTTGGTTCTTTTTAAAGGCACTACATAGTCTAAAGGTTGTTGTGAAAATCCACTTGTTTTAGATACTTAGGAAAAAACTGTTGAATACAAGATGGGGGTTACCCATTTGCGTATTTCAACAGGGACACTGTGAAGTCTTAAGAGTGGAGTATATTTGCTGTTCATGAGGGAAGCTCAGAAGTTTCCTTTCCCAGCAAAGCTTCTCCAGTTGGTGGCCATTGGCAAATAGAGTTCAGCTTGTGAGTCCTCCTACCTAGAAGAAGAATGTGAAGTTTATTAAAATATCTTTAATTTTTTAATGAATTCTTATTCTAATTATACTGCATTGAGAACAGAAAGCAACTTTGGGGAGGCCAGTGGTTCTGTCACATAATGAGTGTCGTCCTTTTGGAAACATTCAAATGTTTCCAGTGAACTATCTGTCTCTGTTCTGGCTCTCTCAAGTAACTGAAAGAGGAGGGAGTAGGGGGGAAAGATCTTTATTGCTTTCATGGGAATGTCTTAGGTATAGCAACTCCCTTCTCTTTATTTCAGAGTTCAAGAATTTTGTCTTTGCTGGAAGCTGTAGTGAGTGGGGTAGTACCAGGGACTGTCTGTCACAGTTAATAGGCTTTTTCCAGTTATGGTATGCTTTGATTTCTCACGTCATGATTATTTGCAAAGCTATTTCTCAGCTGTCTAACGAAGCATTTCTATAGATAATACTAAATAAGAATGGAAATATATAAAAGACTATCTCCTTCTCTATAAAATCAACATATAGTATAGGATTTTTTAATAGGATTCTAGTAGGATTGTGGTTTTCCAGTTTAGTTTAGTTTGTATTTAACAATTGCGAGGACATCAAGGTTGTAGATGTTGTGAAAGTTGTTGTTCAAATGGAAAACTAAATGTGTACTCCTGATGGAAAAATGAAAAATAGGTTGGTTTATGTAATTCACTGTAAAAGCACCATAAGGGGATTTCTAAACCCATAAATACACCCATGCTTAACATAAATACTGAAGAAGAATAATATAAAGAAAGTTTTTAATTTCCATCTTTGAAAAAGAGTCAGTACTTGGATTGTTTTTTTAAGTGAGGAAAAAATAAATCTAATAAATATTGTCCTAATAAGCGTTTTTCTGTCTGGTCTGTAAAGTCCCTGGCAATACAAAGGATTTTCACAATAACTCAATGTTCTATCTGCTAAAAGTAGTTTTAGCCAATTTTTATTCCCAAACCTTTTTACTTTTATTGAGTTCACTTATTATTGTTGCTAAACCTCTGATACAGACCTTATTTATTGGACAAGAACGTGATTACTGAAAATAAAACAAAATCCATTAAATCCTTATTATAATTTTCATATATGCTTGTGCTTCTATTTTATTCCAAAAGGTGGCAATGAGAGCCTTGGGTTTTGATGTGAAAAAAGCAGATGTACTGAAAATACTTAAGGATTATGATCGAGAAGCAACAGGCAAGATCACCTTTGAAGATTTCAATGAAGTTGGTATGTATTTGATTGTGTTCCTGTAAAGAAATTTAGCCTCTATTAGTGACTACAATTTGGAATTCATGCCTTGTGTACTTTTTCAGTTACCTAGTGCTCATAAGAAATAGGAGTGGGAGATTTAATTATTTTCTTTCTTAAATAGAGGAGGAAAATAAATATTTATACTGAATACTCAGTTTGATCTGTAGCAGTGAAGGATAACCACAGTATAAAATGGAATTGGGTATACACAGCCCTAATCTTTTTCAAATTTGCACAAAGGGATAAGTGCTAACTTTAAATGTGGATGTTCTTTTGTTGTTTATGGATTTTGTAATATTCTCTTTCCTGCTATGGAAAAAAGTTTTACATTGAATTTCATAGGAAGGAGGTTTTGCAGAGACATACTGTAAACTGAGTGCAGACCTCATATATAACAAAGATAAGAAAAATTGGAACAGATGTTAAGTATTGTACTTCAAAGATTTTCAACTGTTAATAAAAAACAGTGGGATTTCATTAAGCTGTTTCTTTCATCTGAAGATTGTGTATTGTGCAGTTTGACATACTTTGAGTACATAATGATCTGCAGAATGTTTAAGAGATAGTTTAAGTTTCTTTGAAGATTTTTTGGTTGTTGGTCATAATTTATACTTTTGGACACAATTTGTGCTTACAAAAAAAATGGGCTGTGTGGGATTTCTCCATGTATAGCTTTATCTCTCTATTTTATTATTCCAGTTCACATGTTCAAGGTATTAGTTTTCTGAGTTGTCTGAGCTACTCCCTCCTGGCCCTCTCCTCCCCCTAGCACCCCTTTGACCCTACAGTGTAGTACCATGGGTATTTGCTCTTGACTGTGAATAACAATATATTTACTGTGGGAAAATAGATTTGATAGAAATGTGCTGAGTTTCAACAAATTAACACGTTAGCTTTGGACAATGACAGATAATATTTTCGTAGTTGCATTCCAGGTCATAGCAAATAGTAAGTCAGTAAAGAATCACCGTAGGGAGTGCTGTAGAGAAGCATACCTGATCAGTCCTAATTTGATTTTAAAAAAATAACTGAGAGCATTGATTTAATAAAAATAATATTATAATGATATTGCTATACTGGGATATTACTGAATATACTGTGAATACTGTGTAATTCTTTTGTAATTCCTGTTTCTCAGTCCTGTTTTTGTACACTGTTTACTGGCTCTGTTCTGACTACCAGTATGGGCAGTCAGTAAGTGCTGTGAAAAGCTAGGAAAATTCTTGGAGAAGGCTCAATATTTACTTGGAATGCAATCAAACCTGTCCCAAAACTTAATCAGATTTGAATGCTGATATGGCACAGGATCACCTTGACACAGAATTAAGTGCGATAGCACTTCTATCAGAAAGATCAGGGAATCACAGATAATAGGTTATACAAGCTTTAATTGTGAAGTTCTCTTTGGTATAGCTAAACAATTCTCGACCCATTGGTTTTTCATAATGTAATGCTTTAAATGTAGGAATGACCTGTTTGAAATGTACAAAGACGCAGTTAAATTTTATCTTATTTTGTACAGTCATTAATTACAGTATTCTGGAGACCTAACGTTTTGTTTTTCTTCAGCTGACATTGCAGGTGTCTGTTTGCCAAAAAAGGTAGTATTTTTCAAATGATATAATGAAATGTCAACATATAAATTTCATTACCATAGTGAACTCTTACATGAGCTAGAAGCTAACTTTTGCCTGGCAGGTTTAGTAAGCCAGAATAGATGTTCCATGTGCAGACAGTAACAGATGTTAAGTGGTTCTCTGTGCATAAACAAGGTTGTTTTTTTAATGTCTTGATGAAAGTCGTAATTAGCAAACCCTGTAATATATGACTTGTAGGTACAAAGACATGAAGGTATTTATGGCTAGCTCAGGAAATTCTTGAGATACTTAGTAGAAAACTATTTTATGTGGTATGTTTTATCTTTTCTGCTGCAGTAACTAACAAATGGTTGTGATAGAAGCAATAATAAAGGGTGATTAATCCTTTCAGAATTAACATCCTGCAATTTGTGGCAGTGTCCTTTTCATAACCTCTTGGCCTAGTTATTTTGGGATTTTTTTGTTAGTGTGGGTTTTCATCTAGAAGAGAGATTTCATGTGAATGCTTTTCATTATGCAGTGTTTCAGTCCTCTCCAAGTCATAATTCATCCTGATTTAAACAGATAAAAAAAAATCCCATGTCTGTATCTGTCAGAGCTGATGTTTTTTGTAAAAGATAAGTTTGGAACACAGTAAGCATATGTGTACTTTTAATTCCTACTGAAAAGTTTACTGAAAGTGTGTGTGTGTCTAAGTTACTGTGTAGCTTTTCCAGAGAGAATGGTTTAGGTTGGAAGGGTCCTTTAAAGATCATCTAGTTCCAAACCCCCTGCGATGGGCAGGGGACACCCCCCACTAAACCAGTTGCTCAATGCCTCATCCAGCCTGGCCTTAAACACCTCCAGGTAGGGGGCATCCACAACCTCTCTAGTCAACCTCTTCCAGGGTCTCACCACCCTTACTCACCCCGGAGTGATGTCACATCTCCACTGGATGTGTCACTTGAACCTCTAATCAGCATGAGTGCAGGAGAAAACAGCCCTGAAGTCCAGAGGAATGGAATGGGCAGTCACAGGCATATGTTCTTGTGCATTCCCTAAGCAAGTTCCTGTTGTTAATCACAATTGCTATTTACAGAACAATTAACAAAGGTACTTTCTGAAGTGCTGAATAAAGATGGGTCAGGTAACAGCCAAACAAATAAGCATGTTGAGATGTATCAAAATGTACAAAATCAAAAGTTTGTTAGTTACATCTTTTAGTCTGCTCAGGTCATTCTGAATTTTACCCTTGAGAATTTTTTAGTCTAACTCAAGTGTCCTTCTTGCAGTGACAGACTGGATATTGGACAGAGACCCACAAGAAGAAATACTCAAGGCATTCAAATTGTTTGATGACGATGACTCTGGTAAAATAAGTCTGAGAAACCTGCGCCGTGTTGCTAGAGAATTGGGTGAAAATATGTCTGATGAAGAACTACGGGCTATGATTGAAGAATTTGATAAGGATGGAGATGGAGAAAGTATGTAATAACGAACAAAATCACCTAGAGTCTGTTCTTAATTTTGTCTCCTCTTTAAATACAGTGATGCTATGGAAACACCCTATTTGGTATCCTTCTGTATAACCTTCAGCTTAATTTAGCCTATAAATGGTGGAAATAGTTGTTCTTGGCAGGTAGCAGTCCTGGAAATGTATCTTGGATTCTAAAAGTCAAGTTGATTCACCACTAACTGAAACTCAAGGGTTCCTGAAAGGTTGAAGGCAGGAGAAGAATTTAACTGTTTAATGAGAGATAACTTGTTCTTACATTGTGTTGTTTTTTCCTTTTAAATGATTAAAAGGATAAAAATGCTAAGAAAAGAATTTTTATCACTTACTCAGTATTTCTTAAGTTATAGCTTGTCACTGTTGCAATTTCAGCATGTTAGTGAGATATATGGAGTATTAAGCCAACAGATAACTTTGACTGTACTCTGGCTTGAGGCAGGATCAGTTTGGATGAATCTTTAATGTACTTCTCAACTTAAAGAGGGCTCAAGAACACTATAAAAAATGGCTCTGGGCAATTTACAAGTCCATACAAGAGCATAAGGCAGAGGGATTTTTTAGCTAGATGAATGAATTTAACAATCCACTTTGATGCTATATTTGAGCACTGAAACTTTGGGGTTTTGTCATTAATTTGAACATACCCTTATGTTTACACCAAAAACTTAATTCTGAGTCTCAGGGACTACTCACTTGAGACTGAACATAAACATAACATTTTCAGCAATCATCGAAATCTGCTTCTGAGTTTTTCTTTTGGGATTGTGACTCATGTCTGAGATTTCACTGGCAGTCCATCAGCTTTTCTAGTTACAACAGCATTTCTGCTTGTTATCCATTGTATCTGTTGGACTCAAAACTGTCTATAAGTGCAAGAAAAATGTTACAGTCTTGTCAGCCTTGTTTTGGGCACTCCTCTGCTCAGTGCTGTTTGAGACAGATGCTATTACATGATTAGAAATGCAGTGACCCAAGTACTGAAACAACTTGTCTTTCAAGAGGCAGAGCAGGACATTCTGAGCATGGTCAGTGGTTGGAAAATGCGAACCTTTTGTTCCATTGCAGTAGTGTAATTAAAAAAATAAAGTGAAAATTCACCTGCTGGAAGGGTGTTAGTGTTGACACTGCTTCTGCCAAGTAAGGGTTGAGAAAACTGTGAAATCTCCTTCCTTTTGGAGCTGTTGTTTTCTGATACCTTTCTGGGGTCTGAGGCCATGGTTCCTTAATGAACTCACACTCCATAATTCTGCTGTTCCTCCACACTCCCATCTGTCTTTCCACCTGTGAGATGCTTAAGAAAAGCCAGGGAAAAAAGACCATTTATGTAGGTTTTAAAGTATTATTTTTCTTCCTGCTTATATCCTTGAACTGTCACACTGGTTGATCAGATTTTTCTTGTAGCTGCGTCCTGAGGAAATAGGCTTTGTTTTTTCTTGCTGTTTTGAGTAGGATAATTGAAGAAAGTTAGTATGGTCTGAGGTACAAATCTAATTCTGTTTTGTGTGCAGTGACACATAGGATTGCAACTGAATTCCAGCAAATAATATCTGGATATCTTCCTGTTAAGTTATTTAGAAGCTGTTTAGCAGCCAAGGAACAATGTCTATTTCTCAGTAACTTAGATGGATTGCTAATTGAGTAAGATATTTTAATTTTGAGCTGGATTTCTTTTAAAATGAAGAGCTAGAAGGACACTTTTTTTTTTCTTTATTTTCCTACAGATTTATTCTCCTTTTTATTTTTTTTAAGGTATGGCTGTAGGGGTGAACAAGAGTGGAAATCATCTGCAAGTGCATTTTATTCTGGGTTACTCTCCAGGAATTGCCAAAATCGTGGATGATTTGTTGTCATGTGGCCATTTGGTCACTACAAATTTAATGTAGACCATTAGGTCCTTTCAGGAAGGTTAATAACTCACAATTATTTTGAGTAAATGCTACATTTTTGAATTCAAATTGATCAGCTAAAAGTGGGTGTCTCAGTTTCCTCTTACTCATTCATCCATTCATTCTCACTGCTAGAGCAGTCAGGCATGAGATCGAATATGGAAGATTGACAGCATAATGTTTGTATGGCGCTGTTTATCCTTAAAGTTTCTATGTGTTTTCTCTTACTGAAAGAAAACTGATACTGTTTCTAGCTTTTTGAGATTCATTCTGAAAAAAGTAAATAATCCCGTGAATCACTGTTCCGTTTAACTTCAAGCATCTGGGTCATGAAGCAAAATTTTGCTGTCATCTGATTCTCCTCCTTTTCCTGCCAAGAGAAAGAATGTGAAACCATTAGTTAGTAGCATTTTTAATTGATACCTCAAATACAGGAATAATACAGCTGTTGATTTGTACCCTTCTTACATTTTGAGGATGATTTAGCTTATAAGGGGTGTTTTGTGATGCTCAGGCTACTTGAGTCCTTGTATTTCCAGTGAATCTACTGCTACTCTGCACTTAAATTTTTGCAGGAGAAAGTATTTTTTAAATTTTTCTTTTTTTAAAAAATGTAAGTAGTCTTATTTTCTTCTTCTTGGTCTCAGGAATGACTTCTGACTTGGAGCATGACTATTTTTAGGAACTCCATCCCGTCAGTTTGTGTGGTTTTTCTCTTGTTTCTATCATCCATAGGAAACATAATAACTTCTTAGGTTTCAGATTTTGGCACAGAAATAGGGGAAATAAACCCAAAAAACCCTTCACTGAAATGATGCTCTACTTTATGTCTCCAGATAAATATTTTCTTCCTGTTAGTGATGATATTGGTCCATTCTCTTATGATTACTAATGTTATGAAACTGGGGGAAATCTGATGCTAGGAGAGACTGTGATTGCTTCTGATTTCATTGTGCTTAACTGAAAGGGGTTGGAACTAGATGATCTTTATGGTCCCTTCCAGCCCAAACTATTCTGTGATTCTATTCTATGATTCTAACTCATGAACAAATACTAAGTCTGAGTAGGATTAATCAGGGTTCCCTGGGAATTGCAACTAGTCTTCTCTGCAGTTTGTTTGTTAGAAAATATGTTTGTTGTTGTAACACTGTATTTTCACTTCTCAGCATTAATCAATAGGATGTTTTAAACAGAGAATATTTTTGGGAGGACGTTTATATTTTTGCTGTTACTGTGATTAAGCTATGGAAATAATTTCTAAAATCCTACAAGCAACATAGTACTTCTGTGTAATAGAGCATAATCATAGAATCATAGAATGGTTTGGTTTGGAAGGGACCTTAAAGATCATTTATTTCCGCCCTTCTGCCATAGGCAGGGACACATCCCACTAGGTCATTGCATCTTCCAGCCTGGCCTTAAACACCTCCAGAGAGGAGGCATCCACAGCCTCTCTGGGCAGCCTGTTCCAGGTTCTCTACACCCTCACCGTAACGAATTTCTTTCTCACGTGTGGCATGAATCTCCCCTCTTCCAGTTTGCATCTGTTACTCCTGGTACTTCCATCACATATCCTACTAAAATGTCCTACCCCTGCCTTTCTGTAGGACCCTTCAGGTATTGATAAGTCACTAGGGGGTCCTGCCTGGGACTTTCTTCTCTGGGCTGCACAACTCCAACTCCTTCAGCCTGTCCTCATAATGGAGGTGCTCCTGCCCTCCAATCATCTCCTCTGGACCCCCTCCAACAGCTCAATGTCCTTCTTATGTTGAAGTCTCCAGAACTGAACACAACACTCCATATTTCAGAATATAGGGCCCTAAGTTAGCCTAAATATATTTGCTTTCTATTTCTGAGATGTGGGCAGATTCAGGATAGGGGTTTTTTTTAATTCTTTAACACAGCTGAATTTTTGAAATTTTGTTTTAGCTGTAGATGGGATAATTTCCCTCTATAATAATGAGTTGCAGTGTGAGCGTGCTCATTGGTTAACTCCTTTGCAGTGTCTTTTTTAACATGAGTAAGGTCAATAGCTCAGGTATAAGTGAAGCAGAATAATTAGTGACTTCTAATTAATTTATTATTATGTCTTAATTTCTTTGAGTACATTTGTGTAAATTTTCTGTTAATTGTAACTGAAGAATAAGTAAGTTCAGATGAGAAAAGCTTGTCAAAATCCATATTCATTCTAGCTGATTTATAGAATCATTAGTAAGTGACCTTAAAATTAGTTTTGTGTTTGGCAAGCATTTGAGCAAAAGAGGGATACAATGGTTTGGGTGGGAGTTTTAGATATAGATAACTGAATCATGATTTGAAAAACAACACCAAATTTGATTGTAACTTTAGCTGTAGCAGTTTTGCTTGAGAAGCACTTGCTAAAAGGTTAACATTTTAACAGTGAGCGCTAAAAGCACTTTTACAAACCTTTAAAAAATCATAATAGTAAGTTATTATGCTTTGTGTAGCCATCTTTTTATGTACTTTTCTTAGTGGTTTTTTTTCCTATCTTGCCTTACTTTGAGAGTACTTTTTCTTGCATAATTAGAAACAATAGCTTTTTGCGTGTGAGATGGATTGTGTCTTATGTATTCCACATAATTTGTGTTGTACCTTTTTTTCCTGTGTGGGGGAAAAAGAAGTGCAAAATCTCTTTAGAGATTTTAGAAGCAGAAATCCAGATTTGTAAACCCTGACTAATAATGGAATAGGAGTACTAACTGGAAGGACTAAGTTAAAAAGTACAATACAGATATGCATTATTTCCTTTAAGGCTTTGTGAATGTTTGCTGCTCACCTAATGATTTTTTCTTTTTCTGCAGTCAATCAAGAAGAATTCATTGCTATTATGACTGGAGATATTTAGCATCTGAAGAAATGAAATGAACTTGTCTCAAAATAGGGGATCCTTGGCAGCTTCCTTTACAGTGTTTTGTACTTACATTTATTTCTGTAGCTGGAGTCATGCAGAAGATTGCTTTCCGCATAGGACCAAAATAAAGGCAGGTTATATGTACTGATAGTTCAGTATTTTATATCATGATATTGCTAGAATAAGGAAAATTATATAGGAGCAAGTAAGTAATGCTGCATTTCAGAATGTTTGAGTACTCATTTGTAAAATAGCTTTGTATAGGTTTTCTAAAATGTATTGTAAGGACCTTTTGAGGTTGACTTTGTGTTAGCGTTAGCTGTGGCCTTAGTTTTGATACATAAGGTTTGACAAACTTCCATTTTAATAAAATACTCTTTACAATTGATACTTGAAAGTCTCCTTTTTGTATTTTAATCTGAATTGGGCCATAATGTGAAATCCTCCAGGGAAATTTTTTTTTTCATTTATAGCTTCATACTTCTGTTCTAGATTAATGATAACGGTAAATGAGCAAGTATTTGTGTTCTCAAAGAGGAAATTGATAAACTCTGTACTACCCCTGTGTGACAGCAGTAGGGAGGTGATTATAGAGTCATGGTTATAGAGTCGTAGAATCATTTGGTTTGAAGGGACCTTAAATACCATCTTTTTTCAACCCCCCCTTCCAAGGGCAGGGACACCTCCCACTAAATCAGGCTGCTCAATGCCTTGTCCAGCCTGGCCTTAAACACCTGCAGGGAGGGGGCTTCCACAACATCTCTGGGAAACCTGTTCAAGTGTCTCACCATCCTCACAGTAAAGAACTTCTTAAATCCATCCTAAATCTCCCCTCTTCCAATTTGCATTTGATACTCCTGGTCCTGCCATCCTATACCCTATTAAAAAGTCCTACCCCAGCCTTTGTGTAAGGCCCCCTTCAAGTATTGAGATGCTACTATGAGGTCCCCCCTGAGCCTTCTCCAGGCTGAACTAACTCAATTCCTTCAGCCTGTCTTCATAAGGGAGGTGCTCCTGCCTTCTGATCATCTTTGTGGCCCTCCTGGACCTGCTCCAACAGGTCAATGTTCCTCTTGTGTTGAGGGTTCCAAAACTGAACATAGTACTCCAGTTGGGGTCTCACCAGAGCTGAGTAGAGAGGCAAAATCACTTCCCTTGTCCAGCTGGCCACATTTCTCTTGATGCAGCTGAGGATTCAGTTGGCCTTCTGGGCTGCAAGCACACACTTGGTGGCTTGTGTTGAGTTTGTCATCCACCAACACCCCTAGATCCTTCTCTTCAGGGCTTCATTAAAGCCAATCTCCACCCAACCTGTATCCATGCTTGGGGCTGCCCCAAACCAGGTGCAGAGCTTGGAATTTATTGGAGTCAGAGGTTAAGATAATCAAAGTTAATAGATTATTGGCTTTTCTCCCCCTAATATTTTTCAATTCTAACATTCTTATCTGTGAAATACTGTGTTGCCCTCTGTTAAGCCATCAATACAGGTCCATTCATAAGGAAAGTTAAAGCAATTCCAAATGACTTGCAGTGACTCCATTTAAATGATGAAGTAATATCAGCAGATATCTCCTTGTCATCTTTTACAATGATCTCAGAGGTTGTCTTACAAATAGTCTTTTACCAAGGTGTTTTTACTGTTTTTCAAAACCAATTAAAAATATAATTGTGAAAAATGATAGCAATAAAACTAATACCAAATATGTATGAGTGAAGGAGCAAATGGTATTTGCCAGGACATCATAGATGTTGTAATGTTCAGTTAACATTTTCAGTTTTAAAGTTTGAATAAAATTGCTCTGTGCTATGCCAGTGGCAATTTTCTTTCTAAGCAGGTTCTTGCTCAGAAAAAAAATTGCATAAAATATTTACAGGATGAAGATTGCTGTTTATAGGGAAAAATTCTCCTATATATAGTATGGGCATACTTTATAAAGTATAATAGTTGCGAAAAGGGGGAAATGAAAACCGAAGGATTCTAACTTGCAAGAGAAAAATCTATCTTGTGAATAAATACACCAGACTTCTCTTAAGTAAATTTCTTTAGAATCCAAGAGCAAAAATTCCCATATGTAAAATGCACAACTAATTTCTTTAAAAAATGCAAACCTGCCATTAAAAATAAAACCAAACCAAACACAGCACAGCTTGAAACCAGTGTTTTGCAATCTTAGCAGATTTGTTTGAGGGGTTGAATATTTAGAGGAAAAGACTCAGTATTGGGGACTGAACCTATGAACAGGTCTTAACAAGTATCTCATAGAACATTATAGGTATTGTCCACTTCAGCTGTTTCTGGCTTTGCTTTTCCTTTATTGTGTAAACCATTTCAGGGGTCATTTCATTTTTATTTTCTGAGGACAGTGAAAGTGATAGAGAACTTAAAAGCTCCCTTAGCAGCCATCAAAAAGTTCTTCTGCAAGAATTGTACCTTTATTCCTAAAGTGACAGGTTTTTAGTATTCCACTGCGATTGTTGAACAACTGGCTTTTACGAGGATGTTACTATTTTGTTCCTCTGTAGATGGCTGGTGGTTATTTTTTGATGAGTGACGCTGCCTGTTTGTAACTGTTTCAGGAAGATGCACTGTGTCTTTACAAGATGGAGAATGTATTTCCAGCTTTTTGCAATCTGCTTGAGAAATCTAACTATTCTTGCAGATGTGGCAGCACTTGTTGTGGGCAGGAGGACAATTAAAAGAAAAAAAAGAAACAATTGTCCCAGGAACACAGTATTTACTGATGCTATCTCAGTGTATGCCTTTGTGTTTTCTCTACATCTCACTGCTCAGGAGACTTTTGTATTAAATACATGAACATTTTTGTGCTGTCAAATGGCGAGCTGCTTGCTGTTCTGTGAACTGAAAATGATGCAAGATCTGCTGGACTTTCTTGATACCCACCAACCAACAGTAATAGAGATAGATCAGAGTACCTGGCTTGGTAAGGTCTGTGCTCTGGACTGCCTGCTTGTCCTCACCATCAACTCTGAGGCCCAGACAGAATCAACCCAAGTACCTTCTGTGGAACTCACACCTAACTTAGTGCTTTTTGGTGTTTCCTTTGGTGTATTGTAGGATACATATTCCCAGTTTTTCTCTTTTTGTGCTTTGGTATCAAGGGAGGAAGAGACTAGAGATGCATTTAAATCTTGTCTGTTGTAGTCTACTGTCAAGGTTCATCAGACCATACTTTCAAGCCACTCTGTGAATGTGTACCTTATCTTTAAACTTGCAAAGGTGAGTTAGTGTTAAAATACTAATCTGGAGCACCTGGAACAAATGCTTCTCTGGCATCTCTGCTGTGGAGAGACTTGGTATCTGGTAGAACTCTAGTAATGGTGTCTAAGGAAATGTCATTGTCCATAGCATGAAAATCCACTGATACTTATTGTTGAGAACTTTCCATTACAACAATTTAACTGTGGCAACTAGTCCATCACTTCCCTAATTAATCTCATACAACTGTGAGAAACTGAGGAGATGGAAAACCTCCAAACAAATAAATACAACATGCTTTCATACCCCATGTACTAAATGTTGTTCTGCTGGCTTATATTGGGAGAGTCTTTTCAACACTGTTGCGTTAGATGTTTTTGGTCTACATTGTTTCTTGAGAAAGTTCTTTTTTGCAGTTAAATAATCAAAAGGCAGGAGATGCCACCATTAAGAGTGGATGTCCTTCATTGTGTAGAGACTGTCCAAGTTCAGGAGAACTTCCAGAGGGCTCTGATGACTTGGCTGTCTCCGCTGCATCCAGATACTCTCAGTGAAGACAAAAACTTCTGCATCTTGGCTCTCTTGAGGGAGGCTGAAGAGGCATTTTGTGAAGGGCAGGATGAGCATCGAGGCACTGGGAAGAGTCCCAGAAGGCCTCTCACTCAAAGGAGAAGCACAAGTGAGAAGAAATCTTTGCTGAGCCAGGTGCTGGTGCAAGAGGAATGGCGAGAAAAAGGGAGAGCCTCTGGGTCCTCTGTTGATTCCTGCTTCTGGTCTCTCCTGAGGTTCAACAGCATGGCCAATGTTTATATTTTCATGCATCATGGCTGTAGCTCCAGAAGACACTTAACCTCCTATAATACTGGTGTTGAGGTAAGAGTCCTGGTTATGGCAGGAAATTTTTTCAGGCTGCATGAAATTCTGGTATGCAGCAACTTGTTGAGCTTTGTTACCAGAGTCTTTTATCACAAATTGCACAAGAACGGATCTTATGTATAAGGGTAAGGATAAGGACTGTCATGTTAAATGTAGTTGCCCTGCAGATAGTGTAGTTGCTCATAACCCCTCAGGTAGATGGGGTTTTTTTGTTGCCTCATGCTTGTTAAATGCACACCTGCCTTTAACAGCACTTTGCTTACTTTTATTGGAGAATGATAGAATCATAAGGTAGGAAGGGACCATCAAAGAACATCTAGTCCCCTCCCCCTGCAGTGAGAAGGGACATCCTGTATTAGACCAGGATGCTCAGTCTCACCAAACCTGGCTTTGAATGTCTCCAGGAATAGGGCCTCCACCACTTCTCTGGGCAGCCCGTTCCAGTGTCTCACTACCCTCATGATGAAGAATCACAGAATAGTTTGGGTTGGAAGGAACCTTAAAGATCATCGAGTTCCAATCCCCCTGCCATAGGCAGGGACACCTCCCACTACATCAGGCTGCTCAGTGCCTTGTCCAGCCTGGTCTTGAACACCTCCAGAGAGGGGTTATCCAAAACCTCTCTGGGCAACCTGTTCCAGTTTTTCACCATCCTCAACATAAAGGAATTCCTTCTTATGTTGAGTCTAAATCTACTCCCAATTTACAACCATTGTTTCTAGTCCTCCCATCCGATATCATATTAAAAAGTCCTTTCCTTGCCTTTCTGTAGGACCCCCTCANTGTGTTGAGGGCTCCAGAACTGGTTGCAATACTCCAGGTGGGGTCTCACCGGTGCCAAGTAGATGGGCAGAACTTCTACCAAATGTATAATCTAATTCTGCCCTGTTTGATTCAAAACCTTTACCCCTCGGCCTATTGCTGTGGCGCTCTGACAAACAGTCCCTCCCCAGCTTTCCTGTTGACCTCCTTCAGATTCTAGTAGGCTTGTTAAACTGGTTTCTCCTGCTAAGCAGAGCATGGCTGTGATGACAGCTTTCCTTGCTGTACAGAGCCTTATCTGAAGGGACACCTGCATTTTTCTTTGACTTTTCCATTAGGTTAAGAATTTGTAGAAGATGGCAGCCAGCACTAGCAAAACTTGTGGAGAAGGTATTTTCTGTAGTACACCTACAGGGGGGGTAGTTGCCACTGAAGAAAGTCTTTAGGGATAATGGGAATGTTTTCAACCTTGGGTAACGAAAGACAGATGATTCCACAGAATGGAAAAAGAGGTCAGTGTTTTTAGTGTTTCTACCCATCCTAAGGTATGCACCAAGGGAAAACTGGACAAAGCCCTTCCAATCCCAGCAGGATGTCACATGCATTAATTAACAGAAAATCAGGCACATCATAAACATCTGGAGAATCCGCAAGTGCCTGACTTTTCTGATAGCACAAATGGTTCATCTTCTGTAAAAACTGTTGCTAAGCAAACTGAACATAATGGCAATTACCAGCAGTGAGAAGTGATAGCTCTTAGAATATATAATAAATGGAAACTTTCCATATGTGGATCTTTTCAAAGCCACATATGCATGTTTAACCAGTGGAAGTTGTATTTGCCACTTTTTAGCCCTTACTAATTTGAAAACTACTTCCCTTAGAAGGGAATGTATAAGATAATTCCAAAGGGATAAATAAATTAATTCAAATAATTAATTTTAAATATTTTCCCTGAAGGAATGAAGAATGGTTCAGTGAAAGGATAACTTTATCCATTACTTTGTCTTTTCGTCTGTTTGCTCCTGCATAGCATGAGCAATGCTTTATGAGTAAGATTGCCTATAATGTTTTGGGGAAATGCTTTTTATGACATCTGGATAAACTTCTACTTTTATTGTAGAGCTTCATTACGAATGCATTGATTTAATTATAATTTCCTAAATTGAGCTTCTGAAAGGGTCTTAAGTGTTTTGTAGGGGTTTTTTTTGCTTATTTTTTTGGGAAATGTTCTTGAGGCTTGACTGGCTTAAAAGGCTGCCTTATTGGTGTGAATGTGATTTGGACAACTCACATTGCTAGAATCAAGCAGAAATTTACTTCAACTTTACACCATCTCTTTTTTTGCTTGAAGGCTTTCCAAGGTGTTAAGAGGCTCTACTGTGTCTCAACTGTAAATAGAAATTTAGGACAAGAAAGAAATGTCCTAGAAAACAGTGAACCATTGAAATGGGAACTAACTGTGTAAGCTCGTATGATGAACAGATCTGTTTTAATTTGGTTGTAATGGGCAAAACCCACTATCTCATGCTGCCTTGTTCAGTGAAGGGCAGAGCTACACTACAAGTTGAAAGTAGATAGTATCATACTGTACCAAGGAATGCAAAAAGGAGGCAAGTAAAATATCAGTATGATACCTGAGATTTGTTGATGGGTTTTTTTTTTTTACATACAGGAATCACAGCAACGAAACAAAGTAGAATTCAAATAGTGAAAAATCCAAGTTAACATAAATCACCTTTAAAAGTGTATTAACAGAAAAGAAGGCAAAAATACCCGAAAGCTTAAAGAATAGGATTTGTTGCTTCCCCTTCTACTGAGGAATCATCCTGCTCAAGATTGTGCTGTTTGAAGGATGCATTGCAAATATCAATTCTTCAGCCCCCACCCCGAAAGTCATAAAGCTCCCTGTACTTTTGAAAGGCAAAAATGTAACTCCCACTGTTCTACCTGAGACTTCAGCTGATAAAGCAGGAGCTGATGTCTGGAGCTGTGTGAGCAAACTAATTATAAATGTGGCAGCCACTATAAGCAGATATAAAAACAGTTGCAGTGCTCACAGCATCTAATTCATTATTTTGAATTAGATGCTGTGAGACACTGAATACCATGACTTGGGAAAGTGTCAATGTGACTCATTTCTCTGTGAGAAAATAATAAAGGTAATACATGTTATCTTACCCCCACAAATCATCTGAAAAATTGCTTACCACATGGTTTGGGCCAACTTAATGGGAAAAAATAATTTATATTATCATTATTTATTTTAAAGCTGGGTTTTTATGAGTGTCTGTGCAGTATTAGCAATGGACCGGGAGGATCTGTGATTCGATTTTTCTATAGAATTTTACATCAGCTGTGCTTTCTTTTGAAGAAGTCGCACAGAAGTTTGCCATATATCTTCTCAAACACATTTCTACGAGCAGGAATTGCCTTGGTACAAGTAAATTTTTATTTTTAAATTACCAAATTCGTCAATTATGCGTTTACCCACTAGGGGGACCCATTGTTATAGATAAAACGCAGTTTCTGAAGTTGCAAAACCCAGAACCAGCCATAATGAAATGTCAGGTGGAATTTTTATACCAGAATCTTTTTGCTCTCTGTGTGCACACACACACACATACACAACACACACATCCCTCAAAAACCTGCGGGTCTCTGCCATCCAGGGAACCGCGATTTGATGACTAAGATGCAACTTCTGTGCACCACAAGCAAGAACTGGGTATTTTGTATGGGCAGAGAGCTCACATTTTTACATTCGGCTATGTCGTAGCTGCATTGTGAAACAAAAATGGTCAGAAAAAAGATTTTAATTACTTGTAGTATGCAGAATTTACTGAGGAAGATGTACACTTGTTTGAAGACATTCTGCTCATTTAATTTCCTTTTCTTCCTGGGGGCGGACGGGGTAGCAACCACCATCTTGTGCAGTTTTAGGAGAGGCTGGACTGAAAAAAAAACACCAAATGGCAAGAAAATGGTTTGGAGATTTCTGCACACAACTTTTTTTTACTGATGGTAGCTTCATCTGTTGGTGTTATGCTTCTCCTCCTCCTCTGCCCCCATCTGGGTCCTGTTATTCCCCTTATTGTTCTGTGAGACAAATTTGGCACCCAAGCTCTGAAAAGTTGGGGACAGCATGTTTCTTGGGTGTGCCAAAAGAAAAAGCTATGGAAATTATTGCCTTCTGCCTAGAATGAGTTTATTTTAATAACGTTTCTAGTGTTGCTAGTAACCGTGCTTTTTCTCAGAAAGTAAATCTTTATTAGTTCTTGTTATTTTACTCATTTAGTATCTTAAAATTCTTTATGTGATTTAGAATAAAATGGTAACTTTCATTTTTTTAGGAGGGAGAATTTTAATTTACATATGCTAAAGTAATTAAGAACTTAACTTGAATATTTTTTACCTAAGTAAAATTTTCTGCCCCTCTGCATGACAGACTGATGAGCAGTTGTGCTGCGTGACCATTAAAAATGGTATTTGAGTAAAGAAATTGTTTGTCTCCTTTTGGTGGTCCTTCTTTGACATGTTCTGTGAAGCTCTGGGATGAAATACTGACATCATGGCCAAGTAGCCAATGGACCTGCAGCTTGCTTTCCACTGTAATCAGGGTCTCAGCACTTGGATTTAATGGACTTTTACATCCCTCTGCCACCACTGAAAAACAGGCACACACATGTCTCTTGGAAGAGAATTCAACTCCTTAAATCACATGGCTGCTTTTGTCCTGTGCAGGAAATCTTGTTATTCTACGTGTGGCAGATCTCTGGCTATTTTTATTTCACTGTGTATTCATTATTCATGTAAGGGATGAAAAACAATTAAGCTGCAGACAATTTTATGAGGTTGTGATGTTTCTGAAGGATAAATTTGCATTCACTTCTGCCCTATTGATACCGAGGTTCCAGACAGTGTTGGACCTGCTGTTGACTTTTCTTTTCCAGCCTTTGTCCAGCACACCTTATGCAACAGAAGGCAGTCACTTGCCCTCTGCTTCAGATGATGAATGTCAGAAATGAGGAGAAATTGTTTTCAGTGTGGGCAATATTCTACAAACAGAGTGGAAATTGAATGTAAGTAATTTCTCAAGTCCTGCAGACTTGGTCAGCAGAGTTGGGGTGAGCTTTTGTATCGTTGAGCTCCACAGTAGACCCCAGTGGAAGGGACACATATTCACCTTGCTGCAATGTGGTACCTCAGTGCTCCTCCCAGCTTTTCCTGGCAGATTAGGCCAGATGAGTGCAAACTCACACCCTTCCAGCATCTTTGGTGGCATAAACATTCATTTTGGGTGCTTGAGGGAAATAAGGGATGCTGACATTTGAAATTACTGTGTCTTTGCACCAGCCTGAAATTTTGTGGTGGTGTTGGGCTGATATATATCTCCAGGATTCTCCTTGAGGCTTCAGGTGAGGCAGTGGAGCTGTTGCAGCACCTGGGAGCCATGAAGAGGGTCTGGGGACTCTGGATTTTTGTACCATTGTAGTTTTTGGGATGCTCTGTGGGTTTTTCCTGCAGGCAGCATTGGTGAGTTCACCACAGTGAGCACGTCAGGCTGGTTGGTTTTGAGACACATTCTTAAATGCAAAGAAATATGTCGATTCAAGATTCTGTTCAAGAAAAAAAGGATAACATACACAATTTAGTAGGAAATTACTCACTGTAGAAACTATTTTTATGAAGATCTGTGATCAATGATGCAAGATAAAAGAATAGATTACCTGTAATGCCCCAATAGAAACTTCTTGACCCTGTTTTATGAACTTAGTAATGTTTAATTGCTTTCGCTCCTGGTTGCTAAATAACCCCCCCAAAATATGCAGGGGATAGATTTCACTTACCAGAAACTTATTATTTATTGCATTGGCAGGTTTAAAAATTAAAATGTGCTGTTAACCTGCTTTGATTGCAGCCTGTAAAACTTGTGCTTAAAAAAACTTAGGAACCAAGTGGCTGCTTCTGAGGCTGTTTTTCTTTTCAGATGTGGAAAGAAGTATTTGAATGGAAGGGTAATGATGCTAAAATTAATAAACAAGGATTCTTTGCTTTGGAGGAAATGAAAGAAAATTGTGTGTTCTGAAATTGATTAAGATGTATTCTCTTTGGCTGGAACTGAGTCAGTGCCAGAAAAGTGGTCTCAAAATCGTGTGGAAGATTTATTTTCTTATTTATTTGTTTATTTGTTTGTTTTTCATAGCTTAACAAAATCTCAGTGTAAATAAACAATGTAAACCTAAATCCAAACTAGCCAGGTCAACAGCACTGTTTCTTTTTCCCAGTGTGTACAATTAAGAAACTAATACAAACAAGTATATAATTATTGCAAGTTTTTACTGCTTTTTATGTAAGCTGTTCATGGTGGCTGAGAGTTTCTTATTCTTGCTTCATATTCTGAGACGTGCATTAATATGGCTGAAGAATCCTTCATTTCAATTGCTGTAATGTTGACTGCATTTTGAAATAAATACAAAGTTTCATAAACGGTAAAATTACTTAAAATTAGCTGTTTTCCATGAACACCTGCTTTTCCTGCTCATTAGCAGCAAGCTTTGTGAATACTAATTGGAAACCTGACTCAGCCCCAGAGCTCGATCCAGAAAACTATGATGGATTTTACTTCTTTTCTATATTTGAATTTCAAAATCCTACCTTGTGAAAGAAAAACAAATGTAAAGGGTGGGAATTCAGTGAAAGGAATCCAGCAGGATCTAGTAACTTGCCATTTCATCTAAATATAAAACATGCACAGCAGTTGTACAACTGTATGTTTATATGCAGCTCCGCATTTTTGACTGAAAAAAGAGAGCTTTCTTAATATAGAAAGTATGATTTCGCTTGGAAAAGTGAATCTGTAAACTTAGCATCTTGTTTATTGTCTTAATGACTTTTTGAATTCCAGGCTTGTTTCTTACACTGGTGCAGCAGCTTGTTTATCCTAACTCTGAGCTCAGCCTGAAGGTCAGCAAGTCTCACTACCTTCAAGGGCCCTGAAAATAATGCAATGATGCATCTGTGGGAAGGGTTGTGAAACTCAATACCTTATCAAGCCACCACATCAATCCAGAGCTGTGGTACATGGGGCTATAAAAATGCTGCTGCCCTTCTCCAAGTTTCCCCACCCTGCATTGTCCTTTCCTGTCCTCCTCCCTTCTGTTTTTGACACGAAAGGGAGTTGACTGAAGTGCCTGGTCTGCCCCCAGACTGCTGACCTTTGAAAGGAAGGAGGTCCTTGTCTTGTTGCTAACTGAAAGCTAGACTTTTTTAAAGGAGTTATAGAATTATAGGATTGCTAAGGCCAGAATGGACATTTCAAATCATCAGGACCAACCATCAAACTAACTTTGACAAAAACCATCTGAGTAATTTTGCAATAGCAGAATCCTTCTCCACCCAGCCTCCCACCAGCTCTCCTTGTCCTGCAGGTCGCTGTCCAGAGGACTTGTACAGTCATGGTCCCTCAGAATCATGGAATCATAGAAAGGCCTTAGCTAGCCTAACTCTGATAAAAACTATCCCTACCCCATATCTCTAAGCACCATGTCTGCCCCTCTCTTAAATACCTCCAGGGATGAGGCCTTAACCACTTCCCTGGGCAGCCTGTTTCTGATCCTTTCAGTGTCAAAATTTTTCCAAATGTGCTGTTTGAATCCCCCTGGTGTGCCTTGAGGTCATATCCTCTTTACTCCTCCCTGGGAAGATACAGGATGGTATTAACTATAGGGATGCCTGTGCTTGGTACCTGAGGACAGCTGAAACATGTTGCCCAGAGAGGTTGTGGACACCCCCTCTCTGGAGGTATATAAAACCAGACTGAACAAGGCACTGATCTAGTGGGAGTTGTCCCTGCCTATGACAGGGAGGTTGGAACTTGATGATCTTTAAGGTCCCTTCCAACCCAAACTATTCTATGATTCTATGATTAAAACCTTGCTGAGAAGTGCCTCCATGTCTGAAGACAGAGCACAAGCTTCTGTTTATTAATGGTCTAACACACCTGGCTGCCTGAAAACATGATAAAAAAGTACGTGGTTCATCCCCTGCGAAGGTCTCAATGCCCTGTGGCCCTGGCATTCTGCAACCCAAAGCAGCTGGCTTAAGAGTGAAGCAGATGCTTGAACTCTGAGTCGTGACCCTTGCAGCACAGATACAGGCTGGGTGGAGAGTGGCTTGAGTGCAGCTTCGTAGAGAAAGACTTGGGTGTGTCAGTTGATGACAAACTCAACATGAGCCA
>VZTY01006795.1:178661-247713 GCA_013400935.1 Turnix velox | reverse complement strand
CTTGACAAGGCCCTGAGTGGGAGGTGTCCCTGCCTATGGCAGGGGGTTGGAACTCGATGATCTTTAAGGTCCCTTCCAACCCAAACTATTCTATGATTCTATGATGCTACTTCAATTTTGTGTAATGGGCTTATTTGCTCCAGCTAGCAGAAGCTATGTGCTGTCTCTGCTTCAGGACAACTTGGTGGATGCCTTACTGAGCATCTACAGAAGCCACTTTTCCACTCTGCAAGGTTTGCCTGTATCTGCGGAAAACCTTTGGTGCTATTTTTTTTTCTTTTTTTTTTTTTCCCCCTCTTTGAAAGTATCTCTTTTTCAGAGTGCAGAAAAATCTGAAGAGGAATTAAGCTGTTGCTGAAAAACCAAACAGCCTGCCATCCCTTCTCCTTTTCTAGGCTAAAGGCCAAGAAAATGCAAGTGCATCACTGGATTCAGCGAGAAATATTGTAACAGTATGTAATCTCTGTCAAGATAAAATTGCTTTGTGATTTACATTACAATAAATCCTGACCTTTAAGTGCTGCAGACTAAGCTAATCTGGGAAGTGCTTTATTCTGCCACTGAATCAGCATATGAAGCTGAAGCAAAGCAGTGGTGTTTGTCCCCTTCATGATGCTGCTGAAGAAGAAGGAGGAAAGCACATTAGGGTGCACCCTTCCCTGTGCATTGCAGCAGTGATGTAATTAAAATGTTTAGAGTGGGTTAATAAAGCTACTTGAAGCTGTTGTAGGAAGTATAAATTAATATTTTCATAAATACGGGGCATATCACAGATACATTGACAGAGTGAGGCTGATGGATGCTGTGATCTGAAAGGGCCCTTCCAATCTTGGTGATTCTAAATCAGGATATTTAGAAGTAAGCTTAAAAATGCAGACTGACTTCCTAGGCTTGTCACCCAAATTCTCACCTAATGTTTTTGTTTAGGTGTTTTGTTTTGTAGTTGTGTTACTTGTGGCATCGAAGTTAAGTCTTCTTTATTTTTTGGGGGGCAAAAATTTTCCAGAATGAGGATATCAGGGATTCTTTAATTATTTATTTACCCAATAGTCCTTACAAGAGAACACATAATATATACCAGATAAAGTAAGAAAGTAATCAAGGAGTAATTAAACCAGAACTTCTTGACATGCTATCTTGTAACACAGCAGTTAAGTTTATTGTGTCATAGTCTACTTGGAGCTTTTTCAGCCTATGTATTTATATGTGCACTTAAAGGCAATCTTAGTATAAAGCACTTAGGTCTGCTGAGCCAATCAAACTGGCAGACTTAGGAAAGTATTATGAACTCTGCAATTTTGCATACAGAGCATCTTTGTGCCGTGAATGTAACTGCTCTTTAAAGCTTTTCATGTTACTGTTGGACCTCTGCTTTAACATCTGCTGAATCTTCAGGAAGAACATTATGCTAATGTGAAAAATGTTTATCTGGGTTTTTCTCTGGCCTTTGAGTCACATTACATATTCTTTTTTAATGTCATTGCATTTGGTATTTTGAGGCCAATTATATTGCCTGATATCTATGCATGTCTCTTATTGCAGGCTTTTTGTCTCCAATTATTGCACTTCTCCACGGGATGGATGTGCACATGGATTGTATACTTGTTATGTACTTGTTATGTACACATATCACATATTATACAGGCAGATATTTATACATTTATTTATATATACATGTATTTATACATGCACAGCACATTTTTTGGTTGTGCATATACTTGTATGTATGTGTATACTCACACATATATATTAAAAAGTCCATTAGGATTGCTCAAGCCTATGCATGGATCAGATACATGGTACAATTCAGGAAGAAAGAGAAGGCTGATAGGAAACAGATGCCAAAAGAGAAGATGGGTGCTGATGTGTAGTATTAAAGGGAAGGATTATAAGCTAAATGGTGGAAAGATTGGGGAAAATCACTATCAAGAGAGTAAGAGCTGCAAAAGATAACTATTCTGAAATATAATAAATGTGAAGTTTATTGGCAGTATAAAGTTTCCAGTTTTATACAAATGTATGTGGGGTATCTTCTAAATATTTCACTCTTACTCTACAACTAATTGTTTTCATGCTATGGCAGAATCTCCTTGAGTCTCTAAAGATCCATAGGGAAAGAGGCAGAGGCATTAGGCCAAGAATTCTTTTTCTTTTTTATCCAAAGTTTTTTATCATTTTGATTTGAAGCTACCCTAAGATCTCTAAGCACAGAAATTATAAACTTTTAAGCTGTGAACATTGTTGTGTTAATCTGTCTGAAAAATTTGTCCATCAACTTGATTCATCTACTATATTTAGTGGTGGATGATTGCTTAAATCTGAAAAAAACATCTCTGACCTATCCATAATGTCCAAGGAGTCCAGGACGACAGCAAAGACGAGAATCTTCTGCTGGCATCCAAAACACATGGAGGAAAAGAGTTCTGTGCTCCAAAGTGGAATCCGTGTATATCTAATATACCATACACCTAACCATAGATGATGAAGTCTCAAACAGAGTTCACTGAGGGTTTTCTGAATTACTTTTTGTTTTATTGAGACATGTTCAGAACCCATTTAAGCCAGTGCTTTTACAAGAAAAGCATTTTCCAAAAATGGTTTCTTTCAGGTACACTCCAATTAATAAAAGCTTTTGACAGAAAATTTTGAAATGGCTAGACTGCATCAATTTGACATTTAAAAAAAAAAAAATCTCACTTCAGAAATCCAAATAACTTCACTGGAAAGTGAAAGTAGCTGAAGTTTAAAAGCAGGTAGTATTAAAATGGGAGTTTTAGAAATTTTTAAAAAGGGAGAAATTTCATGGATTTCAGCTCTTGGTTTGTTTAGCTTGTTCCTTTACTCCTGGATTTGAAGGTTTCCACCAAAACCACATAGGCTGGACTGCTAGGTCCTTAGGTGTACATTCACCTCATGTGACTGTCCTTGAGAATATCCACCCTGGAGACACCAGCAGTGATTCCAGCATTCAGTTTGTACTGATGGACATGTCGAAGAGTGAACTGGTTCACTAATAGGTGCTATAGCAACACTGACAATTTCAAATGGTTTACACGTGCTATTTTGTATGATTCTCATTTAAAAAAAAAGAAAGAGATTTTATTATATGATTTCACTAGGGTCAGGTTGAACAGCTGCTTCAGGTTTAGGGAAAAATATGTTTTCCTGAGTGCTAACTCATCCAGAGGGAAAGAAAAAGAAGATAAAAGATCTTGTGCTGAGAAGATCTACTATGTTTGCTTATTCCATCCATTTTCTGTAGGCCTGTGTTTCACAGAATCACAGAATATCAGGGTTTGGAAGGGACCTGGAAAAATCATCTAGTCCAATCCCCCTGCCAGAGCAGAAACACCTAGACTTGGTCACACTGGAAAGCATCCCAACGGGTTTTGAATGTCTCCAGAGAAGGAGACTCTACAACCTCTCTGGGCAGCCTGCTCCAGTGTTCAGTCACCCTCACTGTGAAAAAGTTCTTTCTCAGATTCCTGTGGAACCTCTTGTGTTCCAGCTTACATCCAGTGCCCCTTGTCCTGTCACTGGATGTCACTGAGAAGAGCCTGGCTCCATCTAGTAAATGTGTTTGTTAGGTGGCCCTGCTAGGCAGGGGGGTTGGAGTTACATGATCCTTGAGGTCCCTTCCAACCCGGGTCATTCTGTGATTCTGTGATGCTCACCCTTTCCATATTCATAAACATTAATGAGGTCTCCCCTTAGTCTCCTCCAAGCTAAAGAGATGCAGTTCCCTCAGCCATTTCTCGTAAAGGAGATGCTCCAATCCCTTCATCATCTTGGTGGCTGTGCTGTATTATCTCCAGCAATTCCCTGTCCTTCTTGAACTGAGGGCCCTAGAACTGGACACAATAGTCCAGATGCGGTCTCACCAGGGCAGAGTAGAGGGGAAGGAGAATCTCCTTCTAATACACCCCTTCTAATACACCCTATGGATATCATTACACCCAAGGAAGCCATTGGCCTTCTTGGATGCAAGAAGGCTCATGGTTGTCCTACTGTCCACCAGGACCCCAAGAAAAATAACAAGGGCAAGTGTAGAGTCTCATGTTAATTTTCATTAAATTCCTCCCTTCCCAACTCTCCAGCCTGCCCAGGTCTCTCTGGATGGCAGCACAGTCTTCTGGAATGTCAGACACTCCTTCCAGCTTTGGGTCATCAGCAAACTCGCTGACAGTACACTCTGGTCCCTCATACCAGACATTGCTGAATGTATTTAATAGTACTGGTCCCAGTACTGATCTCTAAGGGACTCCACTAGACACAGGCCTCTAACTAGACTCTACCCCATTGACCACAGCTTTCTGTTCATTGTTTTCTGTGTTCAGCAGCTATGCATCCAGTACTTCTAACCGAACTCATCTGCATTCGTATCTGCCACTTTGTTTCCAAGAATCATTATTTATCAGCTGGCCCTTACTTTCATCTCTAAATACAATTCACGTAATCATCTGAAATGGCCCTGCAAAATAATTTTTAAAAAATTATATATATCTCTGGACAGGTGGTTGTGCTTGTCCATTTACACAATAGTTTTGCAATAGCTTGTCCTGAGATGTTCCTTGTACTTCCATTCAATGTGACTTCAAATATTTTATCAGGGCTTAAAATATAGGAATCTCTCAATTTACTTAAATGCTGAGTCTTTCTCTATTATTGTATAGTATTCACTCTTTGTTGCATGGTGGCTCTAAATTTTTGTAAATTTCTGGAATTTCTTTTTTCCTTTTTTTTAAATAATCCTTACTTTCAATCAAACAAAAAGCTTGAATGTTAAACATGAAGTATTTTAAGATTCGCTGGTCAACTACAAGAACTGGCTAATGCCAGTTCACTGCAGACAGCTGGCTTTCTGAATTACACTGTCAGCTTCCTACCATGTGGGCATCACACCTTGGCACAACCCCCTGAATGGAGTAGTTTTTTGCTATAATAAAAGTTTTAGAAGTGTTTTTGTGGGGAAGAGGAACCTTAGGTCTCTCTGTGAAGAGAGCAGCTTTGTATTTCTGTTAAGTTCAGCGCTCCATTCACAAAGGCTCAGGAAGCTATCACTGGAAGGAAAAAGTCTATACTTTTTTGTCTTTTTTTTTTTTTTCCCTCTCTGAGATGAAAAGTGGTATTCTCTTTTCCAGGCAGTAAAGGCTTATACACGTTGTCATGAGCCTCCTCCCATCCATTGGTGGTTTGGGAGGGATGAATACAGAGGGCTGTGTTGTTTGCTGGCTGTGGATCTCCCCACACGCAGTTTTTATGGAGCTCCATCACTGCAAATCTAGAGTGGACTTGTGATTTTCACCCACTGGGCTGAGCTGGGCTGTGTTTGCTGTGGGCAGTGTGGCATTGGCTTGAAAAAATGGATTTTGAGTGGATTACAGGCAGAAGGGAGGGACTGTCTGTGTAAGGGAGAAAATAAAAATGAAATTCCTGGCACTTGAGATAAGGATGTGATATGTAAGGAAGTCCAAAAAATTCCTTCCTGCTATTTACTGCAGTGTCAGTGCCCCACCACTGATGGCTGTATGTTGGCTGAATGCTTCCTAAAGCACAGAATTTTCTACCTAGCCATTACTACTTTTGCTGGTGTTGAAATCCCAGGACACTGCTGAAACTGGTCTTCCCACCTGCTCCCTGTAAAGTCATCCATCCTGGGAAGGTGTGTGGTGGTCCTTCCTTCCTCCTCACCTATCCAGGCTATTATGATGCTCTCAATAATGCTGATATAACTGCAGCAGGAGACCCTCTCCTGCTGCTCAGAAAGACCCATGCATCCTGGGCTACATCCCCAGCAGTGTGGGCAGCAGGTCAAGGTGGGGAGATTCTTTTAATCTCCAGTCATTGCAACGTGACTGCTTCTTCCTGTCTGGATCATGGTTGAAATCTCCATTTGTTTAATTTGGCTCTTAGTTGACCTTAGTTGATGTCTCAGCTAATCTGTGTTTCTCCTCTGCTTATCTACTGCAGCCCTTTGAAGTCCCCAACACAGTAAAATGTCCTGTAAGAAGGGAGAATAAAAGATGCTAGATATAAGAAAGAAATTAATTACAGTGAGGGTAGTGAGACACTGGGACAGGTTGCCCAGAGAGGCTGTGGATCCCCCCTTTCTGGAGGTGTTTAAGGCCAGGCTGGACAGGGCACTGAGCAGCCTGATGTAGTGGGAGGTGTCTCTGCCTATGGCAAGGGGGTTTGAACTAGATGATCTTTAAGGTCCCTTCCAACCCAGATTATTCTGTGATTCTGATGTTCAGCTCCATCTAGAGTCCCACATCCAGCTCTAAGGGCACTAACATAAGAAAGCTGTTAACATGTTGGAGGGGGCACAGGGAAGGCCATGAGACTAGTTAGAGGTCTACACCCTCTACTAGGACAGGCTGAGAGAGTTAGGTTTCTCAGCCTAGAGAAGAGAAATCTCCAGGACGACCTCATGATGGACTACAAGTACCTGAATAGTACCTACTGGAGAAATAAGGAGGGACTCATTATCAGGGAGTGGAGTGATAGGATGAGGAGCAATTGCTTCACACTGTAAGAGGGCAGATTTAGATGAGATCTCAAGAATAAATTCCTTGCTGTGAGAGTGGTGAGCCACTGGCCCAGGTTGCCTAGAGAAACTGTCTTCCCCATCCCTGGATGGGATAGGGACAGGTTGTTAGGGGGCTTGTAGCAACCTGCTCTAGTGGGAGGTGTCCCTGCCACAACAGGATGGTGTTTGAGTTCTCTTCCAACCCAAACCATTCTGTGATTCTATGAAATAGGTCTGAAGTCATGGGAAGAGTCCATTGTCAGAAAGAACAAATCCTGTTGTGTTTTAAGTCTTCATTAATCCATTTTTTTTGACTTTTGGTATTTCTCTATCAGGATAAGAATATCTACAGTTTCTACTACTGAAAAGAAGGGGAAAACAAAAGCATTCTAATGCAACCTCGCACACACTTCCAGAAAATAAATGATGGAGCCCTATTCATTTTAGAAATAGTGTTAATATTCCTGGATATATTACATACAGCTTGGAATAAACAAACAGACACAACAGCAATTTAGATATAATTGTGTCTCCTTTTTTATTTAGATTTATACAACATTATCTGTGGAAGGACCAATAATGTCAAGAACTGTGGAAAAATATTTTTCATTAGGAAAAAAACTCAGTGGAAATTTATTCTGTCCCTGAGCTCAAACATGCTGGCAGCTCAGTATAAAACAAAGCAAGTGCTCAGGTTGTGAAAAGTTGTTTTCTCCCTGTAACTTCCTGAACTGGATTTTCAAATCGGTTTCTGTGGTCTGGAGCTATGCACAGCAGATGAAATTGCAGGCATCTCTTAAGCTGAATGAGTATTTTTAGATGTTTTGTGGGCTGTGTATCAGTTACTTTATAACATAGAGTTAGTAAGGAATGCATGAAATATATTTAGGGTCTTTCAAGAGTATTTTGGGTGCATTTGATTCTGACACATGGAATATAATTTACAGAGATGCAAGTTGCATCATTATAAAATTATATATTGAGAAAACACCACCACCACCAAAAAAAAAGAGCCAACAAAAAATAGTGAAGAAAATCCTTTGAAGCCTACCTTGAGGTATCCACCCTTGGAAAGGGTGGAATTTTTCACTGAAGACTCTTTGCTTCCCATTCAAAGGAAGCTTTTGAAGAGTTACACAACCCATGATTTTTGCTATAAATTATCATTATATCAGTGGTTATGCTAATGCCAGTTGCATTATTAGCTGACTGTTCCTTTGACCTTAAAATGTCTTTCAGACAACTTCTGCTTTCCTTGTCAACTGGCTTGTGTGGAAAAAGAAGTTAGGAGAAGGGCTCTGATTTGCTCCTTCACATTTTATTTTTTTAATTACAGAAGAACATACAATGCCTTGTTATGAGTGTTTTACTATTAATTTTGATATTTTTCAAATCAGAATTAATATGTTTCTTAAAATGAATAGCTGATTACATCTAGACTTTAATGCTTTCCTGAATGTTATTGCAGTGAGTGGGTTGTCAGAAGGGAATTACCACCTTTCCTCCTGTCTTTATTGGTGATTAGGTATATTGGTTGCATGGGCTTAACTATAGCTTTCTATTTGAAGCATTAGAAAAATTTTAAATGTCCTCTCTACTCTCAGAGAAAAGACTAAGAATAGAAAAACCTTCCCTACACTACATCAGTCTTGTCTTTGCTGCCTAAATGGGCAGGACAGATGAGCCCAAAGATTTACATCCTCATCCATGTGGAATTTCACACAATTTTTCTCCTGCAGGCTGAGTTTCAATCAATGCTGCTCAGTGTTAAATTCACTTACCTGATGGGAGCTGGCCTATGGGTCCAACACAAAGTCCTCCAGCTCTGAAGTTTCTTATGTAGGGTAAACTAGACTTAATTTTATTCTTCCCCCACAACATTTGTTTGAGTATGTTACTATGAATTGACTTTAAAACCAGTTTGAAAGCAGAGCCAAACTGGTGGTTTACCCCTTCTGAAGAAATATGAGGCACTGTGAAACTGGAAAGGCTGTGCTTTGGGAAGCAGAGAGCCAACTTCACAAGTTATTTCTTACCAGGAGGACCCAGTGATCTACTTCCTGAGATTCAGTTATCCTTTCTTGAGGGGAGGTGCAGTGGGAAGGCTGGCTATTGATTGAAGAGTTTGTTTCCACCTACATAAACCATGGCCAAAATTTTTGCCTGTACATGCAGATTTAGTGTCTAAACATACAGGTGCTTATTTGCAGAGCTCACTGATCCTTTCAGACTTCTTATGCAAACTTTGGGCAGATACACATTTTGCAGTCAGTGCTGAGACAATGAAGCTCTTAAAAAAAAGAACATCTCTCGACAGAAAATTTTCCACCCCAATCTCAGGAGATGTCTAGTAGTGGCTGCTGCTGGTTGGAAACAGCTATTCTTAGATCCTTTTAAAATTTCTACTTTCAAAATGAGCCACAACATTTCAGATGTTATAAAATAAAAAAAAAGCTCTTGAAAAGGTAGTTACTCTGTCAAACCTCACTGAATTTCCAGATTGTTATTTATTCTAACCAGTACAACTGACCCATCCCTTCTGATGGCCACTGAAGAAACTAAAAATACCTACTTAAATGTGACTTCCTTACCCTAAAGTGTTGTATTTCTCATATGAATATGATCACAGAACTATAAGCAGTTACGTCTGTCCTTGAGGCATAGGTCAGTGAGGCTTCACTAGGCTCTTATTCTGTTGCCAAGCAGTCCCAACAGTCTAATGTTCTGGGATGAACCTACAGGGACTATTAGGAACTGTCTGGGAATTAAGTTTTAAAAACTTGAGCCTGAAACTGAGTTGAGAAAAATGTGAGAAAGCCAACCATATTTTGGGCTGCATGGCCAACAGGTCATAGGAAGTGATTCTCCTCCTCTATTCTGCTTTGGTGAGATTCCACCTGGAGTACTGTGTCCAGTTCTGGTGTCCTCATGATGAGAAAGAGAGAGCCACATGGATTATAAGGGGCTGGATCTTCTTCTATTAAGACAGGCTGAGGGCTAGCTCAGAGGGCTAGCTTTTTCAGCCTGAAGAAGAGAAGGCTCTAGAGGTATCTGATAGAAACCTACCAGGGACTCTTTATCAGAGAGTAGAGTGATAGGATGAGGGGCAATGGTTTGAAACTGGATGAGGGGAGATTTAAATGAAATATTAGGAAGAAACTCTTGACTGTAAGGGTGGTGAGCTCCTGGCTCAGGTTGCCCAGAGAAGCTGTGGCTGCCCCACCCCTGGAGGTGTTCAAGGCCTGGTTGTATGGGGCTTGGAGTACCTGGTCTAGTGGTGCCCGTACAGTGCAGGTTTTAGCACTAGATGGTATCTGAGGTTTCTTCCAACCCAAACCATTCTAAGGTTTGATGTTTCTGTGATAATTCATTTGGTTCTTTGAAGGGCTCAGATCATAAAGTAGAGGTCGCATACAAATCATAATAAGCTTTCTAGTCTTCTCCCTGTCAACTTCTTCTACAAAACAATACTGATGTCCCCTGCTTGCATGCCACAGGAATAGATTTTGACTGGTTGATATAATGAAGCTTTTTAACATTTCTCATAGACTCCTGTACAGTGCCACTCTTCAATATAATTTATGTAATTTGATGAGATTCTTTCATAGCTTCTGCAGATTATGACAAACAGAAGACAAAGGCTTTGATTTTAAATTTTTTTCCAAAAATTTTATTTAATTCAAACAATAGCTTTTCAAGTGAAGCTGACATGTTGAACTCTGGATCTCATTGCTAACTAGTTTAATGTACAGCAGCATTAATATGTAGTTTGTTTGTCAGTGGCCTAGAGGTCATTGCTAGAGGATCAACAGCAAGGGAACTAAAGCACAGAGCAGTTATCGATGATTCCTACTTACTAGTAGTAGTAAGTACACTGCTTCAGCTGGTGCCATGCAGCAGACATGGCAAAAATACACACCAGCATTGGCCCAACCAGTCAAAAGAAGCTCATGCAACCAATGGAGAGGAATGAGGCATTGAATAAAGAGTGCATAAACCCCAGAATAAGGCAAAAAAAAGCTCATGTCTAGGACAGTCCATCAAAACACTTGACCTGAGTTCAGGGACTTAGTTCAGTGACATCTAAAAATTAATGTATCTAAATACAGTGGTTGTCATTCTTGAATACTTTAAGTTTTCTTATTTTCTCTTCATGACTCGTGAGGTTTCTCTAGAGTGAAGTGTGAGGAGCCTAGCCTGGGATATTTCAGAGGACAAGATATGTGGGAAGAGAATATTTAGCATACAGTGTTGTCATCTCACAGATAGAACAAACCTATATGCATCTAGCCTCCAACCTGCCCTTTACATCCATGCCCATGTGGAATTTCACACAATTTTTCTCCTGCAGGGTGAATTTCAATCAATGCAGTGCTACTCAGAGTTAAATTCTGTTACCTGATGGGAGCTGCATTCCTAGCTAACCTGGCAGTGTTTCTAGTTGCAGCATCATCAGTTCTCCTTCACAGCATGAACCAAGACCTTGATAGGAGGTGATCAGCAAAGACACTCAGACCACATTTTTCTCTTCTTTATGTCTCCATGTTTTTTTGGGATTTAACTGAGAATCTTGAGAGGTGTAAGAACATACACTTGCTAACTAATGAAAAGTATCTCTATCAACACACTCGGCCTTACCAAGGGAAAGAAAAAGCATTTTTTAAGGAAAAGTGAGAATGTAGAAGAATCCTTCCTTTCTGAATAATTTGATGAACTTCTATGAATGAATCTTGAATGCTGGACTTAATTGAAAAGTTGTGGGTTTTATGGAGGAGACTGTGTTGTTGCTGCTACAGTTACGTGTTTGTTCTCTCTTCTACATTTGCTAGCCAGACTGAAGACTTTTCATCTTTCTACCTCAGCTCTGTGTCACATAGCAATGTTGCTGGAAAATGTACAGACTTTGGCAGGTTTTAAAATCCACCTTCAGAAGAAGCATTTCCAGAGACAGAAAGTTTAATACAAAGGCGTATTTGTGACTTGGAGCCTGCAGGAGATAGCAAGAGATTTATCACACAAGGAATACAATGGCTTATTTAGATGTTCAGTGTCATGGCTGGATTCATTGATCTCTGGCTAGATAAATCAAAGAAAAAATGACAGGTAGTACACAACAACACTGAAAAGGATAAATACCATTTATTATCTTCATGAGGATCTATGCAAGAGATGATTTTGCAGATATTCACTTTTCATAGTGCTAGATATGATCTCTGTCATGAAGGAATTAGTTCAGGCATGACAATATTTCATGTTTAGGTAGAACAGGCAGAGCTGTTTGGTCAGTGCTTTCTTGGAGGAGCATACAAAACTCAATACTCTACATGCTCCATATGACACATTAGCTATGCTGAATTAAAATACTGTGCCAACCATATATGTCTCGAAATGTTGAGAAAGCATTAGTGCTTCCCTCTCTGTTATTGTGAGGATAAGAGAGAAAGATCAGCACCTTAAGCAAAAGGATCCATCAGTGGCAAGTGGTGGATTTATTTGTCAGCATGCAAACAACATGGCATTCAAAAGCTTTCTGAAGTTTCTGAGCAGCTGTAGCAGCAGCATCATGAGACCTCAGGGTGAGGTGTTTCATCCCAGCATGGTGAGCAGCTGGATGGCACAGTCCCACCTCCAGCAATACGAGCAGCTGGAATGTCTCTAGTGGAGACTGCTGGGCTCCAGGTGTGACACGGGATAAGGTGGCAGTGGTGGCTCCTGTGTCCCTGCCCAGCTGTGCTCCCTGGGCCAGTGGCACTACAAAGTGAGACCTCTCAGGGCATAGGGACCTTCTGCAGCTGGGGACAGGAGCCCAGATACCCCTCAGAGCAGGTTTCTTGATTGGCACAGCTGTTCTGCTCTGACCTAAGCCAGCCAGAATGTAAATCCCGGCATCCTCATCCTCAGCATTCGAAGCTGTGGCAGCTCAAGCCAAGCAATTATGTTCAGCAGCTAAATAATGTGAGCCTTTTCCTTTCCTCCCTACCAGTGTCAACACTGAGAGTCCTGGGACTTGCTCTCCCTGAAACATTCCCTGTTTTCATCATGTCCTTTGCAGGACTGTCCTCATCCATGTACCCAGATTTAGGCCAGCTCAGGAGGGTTCAGCTCCTCAGAACTGGATCAAATATCACACTAATCTATGAAATCATAGCCAGCTCCTTGGCTACTGCTCAGGAAAGTATAGGATGGGCAGGACTTTCCCATCTGGAAAGGTTGGTAGTAAGCAACTGCTGCCTTTTGGACATTGCTTATCACAAGCAGCATATGTGCCTGTGGCTTCTGCTTTGAGCACACATGGCACAATGAGTGGAAAAAGTCTGAGTAATTCTTTCCCTGGTTGAAAGACGGAAAAAAAATGCAGCTCCACCAGTCCTAAAACCTTCTGGAAATATATGGGGAAAGCAGTAACAGCTCTTCTCTGGATGTGCCACCAAAGAGGAGAGCAACAAAAACAGTTGCATTGTTCTGACATGACAGGGTTTGGAAGCACTTCATCGAGCAAAAAACTTTTCATAAAGTAAGACAGGAGTTATAACACAGGGCTGTCAGAGCCTGAGAACCTACTGCATGAAAATAAAGTGTGTGTGACACAGCTTTGCACAGATCAAGCAGAGAGAAGGTAAGAGAGCAAAGGAATTCGCAGATAATCTAAATGCTGATGAGCCAATTTTATGTTTTTAGAGAGCTCACCACTATCTACTGATTAGAACAAAATGCTGGGAGAAAAAAGGGAATAAAGCGAGATAGGCAGACGGAAAACAAAGAAAAAAAGTATTTGTCTGATTACTATGCAAAAAAGAGCTCTGATACTGCAGATTTGATAGACTTGGAAGAGGTTACCAAACATCTAATTTCACAAAAAATGAAGTGTGATTTTTTTGTGAAAAATAACAAAAGACAAGTTTCCCATGTAAAAAAACAATAAAATGCAAGAAATAGAGTGCATGTCATTATTTTCCAAGGGTATGAAGCATCAGGAGGAAGACAAGAGCTAATGGGTTCCTGGGAACTGCAGACAAAATGAGCTCTGCCAGTTAAGGAACATTGATTAACTTCAGTTTGAATATGAACTAAACATATGGTTTAAAATACTGTAGAAGCTGTTCAGGTCTTTTAAAAAAGCAAATATGAATTGTTAAAGAATTGGGTGAATAGGTGACTTCATGGCCATATATGCATAGCAAGAGTAAGATTATGTCCAGTTGAAGGAGAGGTTAAAGATGTCCAGGGAAATAGAGAATATTTCAGTGGCACAGAAGGCACAGCTGAAAAATAATTTGCTGAAATATGACAACAATTTCATATGTTGGGGTTGAAAAGAGGGGCTACTGCCTACTCTTCCTACTACCTACAGTGAGGTATTTTTTTAAGAAATGGATGCCAAGTATTCTCTAGTACGTGATGTATCTGCAGAATTGTGTCTTGTGTCTTTTTAGGGAATGAAAGAGCTCCTGTTCATTAAACTGGTTTTGTAGAAGTGTCTGTGTCTTATATCCTGGTGCTGAGGTGTGTCTCAAGAAAATCTATACCATTTCTGTCATTACTAAGTAGAGATGTGGAGCTTAAGGCTGCTCAAGAGCTGTTTGCTGTCTGCTACCCTCCTCATTCTTGCTCTTGGGTACCAGACTGTTTTATGCAAAATATTTCCCTAATTTGCTTCTTCAGGGCCAGAAAAGGTGGTACCATACACCTGGTGATGGGAGAGGTCTCCTTAAGAGACAGCACAGCACCAAGTTGTTTAGGCTCACATAAGCTCTTCCAGATTGTTTCTGTATATAAGAGTGCATTGAACACGGTGATGCCAAAAAGTGCCTGCATAACTGTGTTAACCATGGAATCAGTGTGCTTGTATTTGATTTTATTAAAATTAGAGGACCCTCTAAGGAAGCAGTCCAGCTGCTCTGTAGCTGTGGCACAATGAATTCTGACCAGGATAACCTGCTTGTTTACCACATTTCCAAAGCTGATGAGTGACAGTCTCTGCCTCTGTCACTCCCCTGTGAAAAAAACCAAATCCCTCTCCTTCATCTGCCCCAAGTCATGCCCCATGCATGTTGGTCATCACCAGCATCCCCCCTTGTCTTCACCCTGTGTCCATTCCTCTCCAACCTACATGTCCTCCTTCCCTCTTCTTCCTCCTTCCAGGTTCCCCTGGGTCATCATCATCACATCTCTATCTCCTCCACTCTCTGCTATCCTTCTGCTCTCCTTCTTGGACAACTGTACTCTCTTTTGTGCAGAGGGAGAAGGAGAGAGAAAGGTTGGTCCTGTCCCCTTTTTCTTTTATTTTTTCAGACTCAGGTGGTTCCATTTCTTCTACATTGCATAGGTTTTAATAGGAAGCAGATAGAAGATCTCTGAGGGTGGTCATTCCTACACTACTGCAAGGAGTAGATTAATATAATTGCTAGTGTAGCCCCTCAAATATTTAAATATTTCCATCCTGTTGGAANAAAAAGTGCCTGCATAACTGTGCTAACCATGGAATCGGTGTGCTTGTATTTGATTTTATTAAAATTACAGGACCCTATTTATGTCTGCAAAGTAGGTTATTGCCAGACACCAACACTCTTGTCTGCTTTTACACCCTTTTAGATGTCTATAATTAACGTTTAACAGCTAAATGTAATTGAATGCTCAACATTACGGGCTTATTGCATTCTTTGCATCAGTGTTATATATAACATTTTATATCTCTTTTAATGGAGATCCTAGAAACAGCAATATTATTTTAGATACTTTTTCCTGCTGAGAAATAGTGAAATGGGTGGGATGACATGTATCTGTCCATCCTACCCATTCTTCTATCCATGCCTTTCCCATACTTGTGAGGCCAGCTGCACTTTTTAGACGTTATCTTTGAAAAAAAACCTGCCTGAAATAGAATTGTAAAAAGTTAAGAAAATGTATCAGGGATGCTGCATCCCTGCCCTTTGATCAGTGTGTTTCATGGTACATGGTCTTTATTGAAGGTTCTGGATGGTATTCTGAAGTATTTGCTAAATATCTGTCCCTACAACATACTTCCATTTGTCCTTTGGCCAGTCACTGAGGCTACTGCTATTAGATGAAAAGGGATTCAAAATCACTTCAATTACTTAAAAAAACTTAATCACTTGTCTCTCTCTGTGATTCATTTCCATGTTTTCTCCTATCTTTTACCTTGTGCATTTAAGGCTTGTCATGACAGGTGCTGTCTTTGACTATATGATTGTAGAATATGAAGGATAATGGGAAATTTTCTGGGTGGAACTCATGGCATATTGCAAAACCAGAAATAATTAATGAGTTTTAGTAATTACAGGAGATGGCAGAGTACACCTGATTTTCCTATATTGTCTCAAGAAGGTTTGTTGTTGAAATCATACCTCCATCTATAAGCCGCTTTTCTGGTATTTCCCTTTCCAACACTATTCATCTCGTATGATTATTTTTTTTATATTTACTTTTGCCCATTTACTGAACCTGCTCATTTGTTTCCACTCTATATTCTCTCTGTCTTGCATTAAGATGGTACAGTCATAGTCCTTGGAAAAGTTCTCTTGTTCCTTTTTCATGCATGAAACATGGACTGAATTTATGGTGGCAAGATGACTTCTGTTAACTTGTTGATCTTCAGGAGCAACCATAAACCCTATAATACACCTGTATAGAAGTCTGTGCAGCCTCATGCCATTGTCATGTTGCTGCATTGCATCAGTGTCAATGACTCCTTCACCCACCGCTGCCAGAAATGAGAGAGAATGACTGACTGGATGGAAAGCTGAGCATAGGTGCAACTTTGCAATGCCATCAGTGTCCTGGGTTCCATCAGCAGGAGTAAATAGGAGATCAGAGATGTGATTATCTCATTCTATGTGGCTCTTGTCAGGACATTGGAAAACTCTCTTAGTCCCTTTGGTCAAGAGAGAAAGGCCACCAGATCCAGAGGAATATCACCAGGATGAGGAATGAATGAAGAGCAGTTGGAGAAACTGGGCTTATTGTTCTTTTTGAGAGAAACAGCCTCAGGAGATTCTTATCATGATCTATATATTTGAGATAGTTATGGAGAATAAGTTATCCTCCTTTCCCAGGGATGTATGGTTCTGAGTTGTGAGCCAGCAGGGATAATTTGCTTTAGGTAAAATTCTACCTGGATGTTAAAATATGCTTCACAGTGAGAATGCTTAATGGAGAGGAATCTTACCTGATAGATATTTTGAAGTCTTGATGTGATGCAGCCCTGAGTAACTTCATCCGAGGCCTTGCTTTCAGTGAAAGGCTGGATCTGATGAACTGCAGAGATTTTTCCAGCCTGAACCTTTCTATGATTTTTTTTTCCTGAAAAGAATTAATGTGACAGCACCTATAACTTTCTGAGGAAGGTGTAGAAGTAAACAACTGATATATTCTGCTGATTTCTTTGTATTACCAGGCAGATTACACAGAGGTTTCTTCTCCATTCATCTACACTGACTCTGTCATCTGCATCATAGATTCTGCCTGGCAATGAATTAAGTGGTCTTTTGGTGGGACACACAGGATAGCAGTTGTTACATCCAGTATAGATACCATCTTCATCAGAAGTGGTCCAAACATCCCAAAGCTACCTTACCAGTTCTGTTTGTTCCTCCTCTCTCTCTCTCCATCTCTTCACTCAAGTCAAAAGTAGGGTGGGGTGTGGTAGGAATGCCCTTGATCCTTAATATGACAACATGCAGAGTAGATGCCACCCCTACCTCCGAAGGAAGAAGTGCATGTTCAAGCTGACCTGCCTTCTTTAATCTTTGAGTTGCTCTCTAAGACAGCATAGCCTGAATATGCAGAGGATTGTGAAGAAAACATGGGATCAGCAGCACACTCTTCATGATTGTAAAGCAGAAGAAATAAAAAAAAAAAAGACCCTGTGTACCATTAAGGGAGTAGACAGTAGGGTGACACATTGTCATATCAGGCAAAGAAAATACTGCAGAGGTTTTACGTGTAAGAATATTTTGAAGCTGTGGTGGAGCTGTCTTGCTCTGTTTCTTGTCAGATAACACCACTGCAATGGGAAAATACATCAAGGCTGAATGTCATACCTTTGGATGTCCTCCTGTGTTTCTGACATGGAATCTATTATGCCAAACTGAAAAATGCAAACGCTTCTTTAAAGCCTTCTAAGGTGCCCAGTTTGTCCTAATATATGCATATTCCAGGTATTTAGGTTATAGCACACCAGCATCATCACCCATGACTAATACATTCTTTACACTGAGAAAAGCCTTACTAAGTGCAGGCCTGGATAGCAAAGTGTTCCTGGAGTGAAGACATTTGAAAGACATTTTAATTCAGCGGCACCATGCAGAGGGCATTAATCTTGCTCGTGATTTCCTCCATTGTAACAAAGAAAAAGATTTTTAATGTGTGAACCTCGTTAAATCAATCATCCTTGGGAATTTAGATGCACAGTGTGATAAAAGCAACAACTTTCAATACCTAGAGGCAATTTTTTCCATATGTTTTGGTTGTTGGGGTTTAGGGAATATAAGTATTTAAATGGGATTTTGGTTCTATTTAAACCACAAAATTTTAATTTAAAGATGCCCTACTTTAAGACACAAAATATAAACAAAGTTCACAGTTATTAAAATGGAGTATCAGCCTGCACTTTGCAAACTTTTTGGTTCTTTCAGGGCACAATCAATATGATTTTGGAGACAATGGTCTAAGTTATTGATTGTGTAATGCTGCTGCAGACATATGATACAAAATCACTGCAGATATTGAAAACAATAATTTGATTTTAAATATCCTTGAACATATTGAAAATTTAAGCAAGTCTTTGAGCTGTTTGAGTGTTTCTCCAGCTCCTGAGATTAATCTCAATATAATCTATAACAAATCTTTACAATACAAACTGTTCACAATCCTGGAATTGGGTTCTTTCTTAGGAGAAAGTGTAATACTATTTGAAAAAGTCAATGATTATGTCATTTTGCATCACAAAGAGATGGCTGACTATGACTAATCCTCAGGCATTTGTCAAGCCTAGGCTTCCCATGGGAGAAGATTTTTGCTAAGCGCCATAGCCTTTAGACCAAACTAGGACATTTGATGTATTTCCACATGGATAACAGCATTACATGACATCCAAGTAAACTTACATTATCTATTAATTGACAGCTTAGTTCTGCCTGGCTCAAGGGGAAGAGACAAGTGTGTGAAGGCTGAGGTAAGGTTAGAGGACAAAATGTCAGTTGTCACTGGTTTGTATCTCATGAGACATCCAGCAGTCCAGCTTTGTAACCTGGGGTTTACGTTATATCATGATCCTGTTCCATTCCCTCCTTTTCAGAAACATACTTTTTGGAATTTGGAATGACCATGCACAAGATGATTTCTCCCCCCCCGACAGCAGTGTTCCTAATGACATAATTTCAGCAGATTTTAAGAAATTCTTAATGTATTTGGATAATCAGATCCCTTTAAATTATTTTGTAGTTCTGAACAATTATTCAGTCCACTATATGACAGAGAAGTACAGGAAACTTTGTATCACTCTGCTGTTTGCTTCTCATTCACAATGGATAAAAAATAAAGAAGAAGAAAAAACTAATAAGCTATTTACATACAATTTAAAATTACTTAGGTAGGTTTGGTGAACTACTATGTCAAGATTTTTTGGGGGAAACTTGACCATTTTAGGCAATGCCTCTGAATGGGGTTAAAAAACAAACTTAGTGTAACTGTTGTCTTCATCACCTATTGCATTTGTTTATCAAGAACTGTCTTAGGTGAGGGAATGATGTCAGGTGGTGAATTACAGTCTTACAGTCTTTGTGCTACCTTAAAGATTACACGTAAAGAGAACTGGATGAGGAGAAAAAATATATCCAAGGTAGTAGTATTCCTTTAACATTTTTTTTGCCCCTTGGACCTCTCTTAGTCTTTGGGTCTGACTAAATTGTCTCCTTCACTTGTGATTGAAGGTGAAACCTGTCCAATCCTGCTTTCACAGGACCATGAGCTCACATAGCCTGGCATGGGAAAGAGCAGAGATTTTCAGATTTGAGCTCAAGCTATGTCTCCAGGTCATGTCCATACTGGTTCCTTCCTGAGGCCATGCAAACCTCTGACAAGGAGCTTGGGGCTATTTACAATAACTGTCCTCCGCAGTGGATGAGCAAACACAGACTTCATCATCCTTCATCCTTTGTTTAGAGCTGCAGTTTAGCTTTTGTCAGTGTGAGGTTGATGTTTGGACTCAATGATCTGAAAAGTCCCTTCCAACCTGGGCCACTCTATGATTCATCTAGTGGAAGAAGATATATTTCGTTTTTGGTCAGAAAGACTGGACACTGCTGGGAATATGCAACTGAAAGCAATATCTGCTTAGAGATTTGCCACCAAAAGCCTGGTAACTTCTGTGTAATCCTCTTGCCCCAGGTACAAAAGCAAAAGTGATTTGCGGTGATGAAGTCCTCCATGAAAGCATTAAGTCCTTCTGCCAGCACAGTGTTGTGGAGGATAAGACTAAGGACTTGTACAGTATGTACAAAACACTTTATGTCTTTACAGTTCAAACCCGAACTCACCTTCTGTCTGAGCTCTTGTGGCATCAGACTATTGGATCTTTTCAAAAAGATACCCAGACCAAACCTAAGAGGTCAGCAATGAGGTGTCTCTTAGCATCCTTGACTTTTAAATCTATTATTACTCATTAACTGAAAAGCAATAGCCATGTTCAATTGTATTATACTGAAGATATTCTAACTTCCTTAAATTTGCATAATGAAATTTTTAAAATAAAATCAATAATAAATTTCAATATTTTTACCAGTACTTCAGCTTGTAGCAGTAGGACTATGAAAAATGTTAAATATTCCAAGCATTTCATAACACATTGTTCTTGAGGCTGGCTATGTTTTATGTCTCAGTTATTAAGTGTTTTGATGTTTACACTGGCTCTGCTGTGAGCTCTGCACCAGGTTTGTTACTGGAAGTATTGTAAATACAGTCTTTTTTTCTCACATGATTTCTTTCACTGTGTATGTTTTACATACTGGGAAATGCAGTCTTCCAAACTGCCTGGGAGCTTCTATTCATTAAATAAGACAAAGGCAAATATGCAGAATGTCTGATGATTCTGCTGCCCTGCAAACCACAGAGGAGTTTCCTAGCAGCAAAAGACAGGTAAAGAACAACAGAAAATTATTAATATAATGAGGAGGTATGAACAAAACAAAGACAATGGGCTTGTTAGTGAAGCAAGGGCTAAGAAGACTGGTATAAGACAGCTGAAAACAAGCTGCCACTTAATAAAAGGGCTTTAAGGAAGCCCTGGTTCAGTATCTTTGAATATATCTAATAACTTTTTTATTTATTACATGCAAATGAATTTTTTTGAAAATAAGTTGAGTATAAATTCATTTGGCTTTAGGGCTTAGCTTACCTGAAAATGTGGTAGGGAAGAACATAAGAAGGACACTGATCTGTTGGAGTGGGTCCCGAAGAGGGCTGGAGCTGATCCCTTATGAGGACAGGCTGAAGGAATCGCGGTTGTTCAGCCTGGAGAAGAGAAGGCTGAGGGGAAACCTATAGTAGCTTATCAGTAGCTGAAGGGGGCCTACAGAAAGGGTGGGGTAGGACTTTTTAACAGGACTAGGAGCAATGGATGCAAATTGTAAGAGGGGAGATTCAGGCTAGATATAAGTAAGAAATTCTTTATGGTGAGAGTGGTGAAACACTGGAGTAGGTTTCCCAGAGATGTTGTGGATGCCCCCTTTCTGGAGGTGTTAAAGGCCAGGCTGGACAAGACGCTGAGCAGCCTGATCTCGTGGGAGTTGTCCCTGCTTATGGCTGGGGAGTTGGAACTAGATGATTTTTAAGATCCCTTCCCATCCAAACTACTCTATAATTCTATGATTTCATGAATGCAACTGTTTGATACAGGTTGCTATGATGGATACAAATAATCTGTGACCCCCCAAAGAGCTCTCGGAGTACAGGGAGCACACAACCCCTCCAACAGAGGCCAGTACCATTTCTCAGTGGGAAAATAAAGAGGAAAAAACAGAAGCATATCCTATAAATGCTATTTCCCCACCATCATATGTACCAAGGGATATCTTGAATTGCCTCTGCTGCAATTTCCTGTCCACTTCTGTTTAAAAGCTGTTTTCCAAAGTCCAGAAGCGGGTGCAGAATGAACACACACTTGTATCCTCCCTTTTATGTTAGCTCACTCTCAGATTAGAGATCTTCAATGCTATTTTTGAGGAATAAAACACTGTTATACAGAAGTAAAAGCAGCAATAAGGGGCAGGCTGCAAATGGACTATTCAGAATTAGTAATTCAGAAGTTCTCTGATTAAATCTTCCATTTTGCCAGAATTTGCCAGCAATTCCATATCTGAATTTCAGCAGAAGTTAGCCTGGGGAAGCTATTACTTTAATAACTGCGCACTGACATGCATGGGGTTTTTTACCAAGTCGAACTATAATGTCTTGCAGACTTGTAGGCAAAACAGAGGATTTTTTAGGATCTGAGAAAGCACAAGTTGTAAACATAGTGCAGTAAAAATGCCTTTTTCTCTCTTTCCCATTGGCCGTTTGTCAACTTGTTTCCTTCCCACAGTCTCCCAGCACTTGTTGTATCCCTCCTGAAGCCAGCGTCCCTGAGACACACAAGGTCTGGAGGTTCCACCCAGCTGCTGAATGAAGAGAAACAGGGAATGCTAACTGGAAAACAAATCTTCCCCACACACTGCGGCAATCTCTTGTTTGAGATTTATCACTCTAAGGAAAAAAAGATAAATCAGCCTTTTTGCAAAGATTACAGAGGTAACAACTAAAGATTTGCTTTTTTTCTTTCTCCTGAAGAGAAACACTGGTTCAGGACATACATTTATTTCCCTTTAAATCATGATTTTTATCTCGCTAACCTCCCAGACAGCTGGCATAAGCTACAAAACTCACTGCAAATATTCAGTGCTGACTTCCCAATTTGTCCTTTTCCCATGAGGAAAAATCTATGTGGAATTTGTCCTGTCTACTGCCTTATTATCTTATTTTTAATAGAATTATGAGAGGCTATCCTGAAAACATCAAGTTACCGGGCTTTGTGTGTGAAAATCTGTCGTTTCATCTGTACCATGCATTTGCTTCTTTCTGCTAGTGAGTGTCTGAAAAGATACAGAGATAATCTCCAGACAGAAATCTCATGATTATTGGCCTAATCTGAAAAGTATCTATATGAGTACCCTAAGTCTCTCTCTTTAGAGAGACTAGGTAGATAGTTAAAAAAACAAGGCTGTCTCCCATATTAGCCATTTGAGGTGGTATGATTTGCAGCATATGATACTTACCAAGGCTTATGTCATTGTTCGTGCCTACCCTGCTCTGTGGAACCCTTGAGTTTCCTGAGCTCTGCCAAGACATCAGGCCCATCAAGGTTTATATCTTGAACATGGATCATCTGAGCTCAGGCCTTACTAATTCACTGAGGCAGTTCACACCTTTCAGGTACATTGTTTCTGCTACTTCTTGATTGAAAATATTTATAAAGAAGGGCCTTCCAATATAGAAGTTCTGAGGAGCATGATGGAATCACAGGGAGGTTGCAGCTTCTCCCCTGACACATGCCTGCCCACTCTGCTGCTAATGTGGATTGGAAAAGCTGTATTTGCCTGCTGAAATATGGCAACAGTTTGAAAAGGCTGTAAATAATTTCCCCATTTTTGCTGCCTCTTGAGTCTAGCTGTTAAAGTGTGTTTGGGGTAAAATTCATCTGTCAGCCAGCAGTTACCCATGCTCAGATTTTAGCCTGGTACGCATAGCCCATGGAGCAGTGTGAAGGGTATGTGACCTGCCTGAAGCAGAGATGGAGAGACACCACACAGACATCATCCCCTGGGCCCTGTAAAGTCATTCATCAATCAGGGTTGTCTTGCACTCAAAAGCAAGTATTTCATTAACGTGTGTGCACTTCTTCTTATCAGCTTTGTGGAACTTCATAGGCTGGTGAGGCTGGTAACAATTAAAGCAGTCTGGAGCACCACAGCCTTTGACACCCAGGGCTAGTACTCTACTCCTTTCAAGCAAGTCTATCATTTTAAGTGCTATTTTCTTCAAGTTAGGGGGAAAAGAGCGAGGAATGCAGGTCAATGTGGAACATCAAAAGGCCAGTGCTATCCCCAGGGGTAAGAGAAAAAGAAAAAAACCAAAAGATCACTTTTTTTCCCCCAAGAAGCTTTCAGGAAAAAACAAAAGCTGCAGCTCTATTTTACAAAACACACTTAAACAACCTAACACTGAATTATTCATGCCTGTTCTGAAACACAGGCTTCATAACCCTGAATTAATTGCCCTTGGTGGTATGTCTAGCCTTATTGTAAATACTTTGCCAATGGAAATACAAACACTTTCTGCCCAAAGAAAAAGAATAGATGTTAACACAATATCATAAGCTTAATAATATTGTCATATCGTTCCAACAGACTTTGGACCACATTTTACTTTTGAAGCTTGCAGGCTGACTAGGTGTTCACTGAAGTAGCTCTGATAGAGCTTTGGCCCACCAACCACATTTTCTGGGGGAAGATCACTGTAGACACAGTCTAGTTTTGCATTTGTCTTATGAAACTCATGCTGCTGGGATTCTTACCCGTAATTCTCATTCTGTGTAATTTAAAAGTGGGACATTCCCCCATGTTGTTAATCAGACGTCTGTGAGAAGACAGCTCCTCTTAGTACATGCTCCTGAAGTCAGTGTCCCCCCTGGAAATGAGGTGTCCCTAGGTGCCTCCTTCTTGAATGGTATGAGGTTAAGACTCACCAGAATTAAGAATAGATCAAGATTTTTCTGAAACAAAAGTGAATCCCTGCCTTTTGAACTAATAGAACAAAATTTCTTCATGAGGAAGCTCTTTTTTGCCCATGTTTTCAATTGGATACAAAATGGTTTCCACATTGACACCTAAACCTGATGTGCATTTGCCCTGCAGACACAGAAAGCTCCACAACTGGCTGAAGAGATGTGGTGATTAAACCAAACCTTGTTGTCCAGTGTGCCCTGCTAATGAAGGCAAGATATTCATCATAAAAAATACAGAATAATTTAATAAAAATCCTGAACCTCTGCCCTGCTTCCTTAAACTGGGCTTTTTAATAGATACACACAAAATACAGCATCTCTCCAAAGAAGGTGTGTGTGGCATTTATCTAATGGTCTGAATCCTCAGCTGCCTTGATCTCCTGCTCAACACACCTGAAGTTGGTGGTGGGAGGAAAAGGGTGACTCATTCGTTTCCAGGGTGCTCTGATCCCATGGCTGTCATTTAATTCTGCTAGTGAGTCTGGCCTCAACAGTCATGGTGGGTAATCATCAGTGGCACTACCCAGGTGGAGTGGATAAAGGAAACTGAGGAGAGCATGATCCAGTTAAGGGGCATCAAAGCCTTCCTCTTGTGAGGAGGGACTTTGGACTGCTCCATTGTCTCCATTCAATGCAGACAGCTGAAATGTTTGTCTGGCTTGTGCTAAGGCTTTTCTGTGTTGCTTTACATCAGATTTTCAATGGTAAAGGGAAAATGAGCATCAAGGGGGGGTTGCTGTACTCATCCATTGGTCTGAGCCATGGAAACATGGTGCTGCTCACTCTTGTTTCTTCCTTCTTTCCAATGCCCTGGAGCAGCCTCTGTGGCTGAATCTTTGTTCTCTAAAATAACTGTAGGCCCAATCTTGACTGTTGCTCTGATTTTTTGTGTTTCTCATGGCTGAAATCTGGAGAGGGAGAGGACAGCATGGCTCTGAGCTGATCCTGACATCTGCATGCCCAGATGCTCCCTTTCTTGCACCTTGCCATCTTCTTTCCCATCTTCCCAGACTCCTTCCTTTTGCTTGTGGTGACTAGGATACAAAGTAATACAGAGGCTCATGTCAGGTTTGGAGAAGGCTAAGGAAAATGTGTGATGATGCTCCAACTGTCTTTTTTGAGAGGTTCAGGCAGAGTTGTTATGGCCTCAAACCAGGTATCTACCTGGGAAGCCTTCAGGGGGTGTATAAGTTGAGGCCAGACAAGCATCCTAATTAATTTGTATAATTCAGAAACTACAACTTTATGCCAGTTTGTAGTGATTTATAGTCTTACTATGGTGGTATGCCAGCTCCTTTTTTTGCCCATATGCAGAGGGCAAAGCACTTGCCACATGCATTTCACTGGCAGTCACAGGACAAGCATCATAGTTACCCAAATTCCAGGGGTCACAGAGGAATGTGTCTCTCTTCACAGGGAAAGGCATGCTGTGCTTTTCTTTTCTGGTCTCTTTTTTTTCAAGCTGTGACATACCATACCCTTCATGGCAGGTGGCATGACACAGATGAGAAGCCAGAGTGAGAAATGCCTTTTTCCTTTCACTCTGAGGCGTGACATATGCTGGGAGGTGCTACAGACATTATTAAGGATCTTATTATTGTGCTACCTAATGACTGGTGTATATCTATAATATTATTGTGTTTTACAGAGGTACATAAATTTTCAAAAGTTACTAATGATTTTGGTCATGCCACTTTAAAGTTTTTCAGTCTTTGCTGCCTTTGAAAATGTAGGCTGGTTTTTTTTCAGTTAGGTACTATGTGGCTCTTGTACTTTAAAACTGAGATTTGTGTTCCTCAAAAAAAAAAAAAAAAAGAAGAAAGACTAGCAATTACCTAACAGTATATTTTCCTGGTAAAGGAAGACCACACTGGATGTAGCACCCAGGTGGACAGAAAAACATGTGGAGTTGGGGACAGCAATGATATAGTTAGAGGCCCAAGAGGAAGGAGAAATATAAGGTGGAGCTTGCAATGCTCACGGAGGTCAGAAAGATGCAGCAGTGTGCTGGAGCAGCACACGGAGAGCAGAGCCAAGGTGCTAAGAATAAACACCAGCACTGTGTATTTCAGTTGCTCCACGCTATAATCTGAATGTCCTGAAAAGAGTAATATGTCCAGGCTGTTCTCCATACAAAAAAACCTTAAACCTTTCCTCTCTCCATTTTGTACAGATAAACAAAGCTTTTTCTTAAGACAAGATCCTAGTAATTAAGGTTTTCTGTATCCTACACGTGTAAATGAGTCTACGTAGGCTACAGGAGCGAAGAGAGATCAACAGAGGAAGCCCTTGCACTCGCCTGTAATCCCATGGTGTTTTATTTCTGGCTCCTCTAAAAGTGCCACGAAGCCGGTGGCCCGTATGGCAGAGGAGGCAGGCGTAACAAAGCTCAAGCTACCAAGAAAGCTGAATTTTTCCTCCTCCTCACCATTCACCCAGAAGGGGGAGATGTCAGCCTGCAGCCACGCAGCCCAGTCAGCATTTCGGATCCTGCTCAGAGTCTGCCTGATGGGGAGACTGCAGACTGCGATGTAAACGGTACAGTTTTCTGTGGCAGAGCACGCTGGACTTCATCTGCTCGAAAAGATGCACAGATATAGTCATCACACTTCATAATTTATTAAACTGCTAAAAAATTGTGCACGTTTTCATTTTAGCAACTTAGGTCCCGCAACTAAACTCATGATGCTACAGAGACATTTGAATTTTTCACTAGTGTGTCATGAGCACTGCACCCATTGCAAATTAATGAGTCTCTGAATAGCACTGTGCATTTGTCATTTGAATTTATGCTAATGTGCTGAGGTCTCCTGATGATGTTGATAGTCCACAGCAGCTGCTCGAGCTATAGAATCTACATCCGTGTCTCTCCACTTTTTATTCATCTTTCCTTGGATTTTTCTGGTCTATCATTTGGGCTGCAGTCCTGCAGCTGGTTATTGATAGGGCTGCTAATTCTCTTTGACTTCACACTACAGGCTTGACCTCCAACCCTGGGCAGAAGTAATGGACCAGTGTTGAGAGAATTATGTACATTACACAGCAACAACCTCAGACCAGTGGGTCAAAAGGAGTTCATTGAGAACCAATGGCATTTACAAAAAGTGTTGGCATGGTAACTGATAACTTTTTTCCCTCCTTTCTCTTCCCAATGAATTATACCAAGTATAATTTATTTCAATAAGTCAGTCTGAGGCTGTGACTGCACCCACATAAATTATATATCATGGTAGATGACATTTGTTTTTTTTCTGCATGTAGAAAGAAGTAAAAGCCTGTCTTTTACCCTTCCCATCCAGAATAGGAGAGTACACAACTGCCAGTACATGGCAGTGATTGCAAGAGACTGGCCAAAGGCTAGATGACAACCTTTCCATCCAGAGTTCAGGCAGCGTTGTTGGGTAATGAAGAACAGTGTCAGATGGAATCCACATGGGGTCCTGTCAAAGAAACAAAGAAAATATTTGGAGGGAAACTAGTAATAAAAGTTTCAAAATATTTACCCATGAGCTGTTGTATATGGGAAGTTAGAATATTCCAGAGCAGACTACAGTCTTTACCAACTTTAGCTCTAAACATGACAATTATAGTGCCGTTAATATACACAGGAAACAATTATTTGAACTGCCTAATCATTTTCAAATGACTCAGAAAAATCAAGCACAGAGATGAAATGAGGAGCAGAGAAACCAAAAACGCATCTTAAGAGTCACTCAATTTTTTTTGTACTCTTCCAGGTTTCACGGGGCCAGAGAGGCTTAAGTTGTTTAATTCTGAAACATCTGGGAGCAGCAATGCCACACAATACACTATGGCCTTTCATTTGCAGCAGGTTCTTTTTGAGGGAACAAAGCTGTGTCACATGAGGGAACTTGACTGAATTATCTGATAAATGTCAAAATTAGACAGATGCATTCTGCCATCTCTCACATACTATCAGGAAAGGGTTTTAAAAAATTAACCAGTTCATCTCTAATATAGAGAGAAGATCTGAGCTGAACAATGGTATGTACAAAGGGAAAAGGGAACAGACTGACTCCATGGTTCTTAAAGAAGCTCAGAGAACTCCTCTCAGGAGAGCTGCTTGATATGTATATTAAGCATATGTATATGCATACATATTCTACTATCCTTCCCTGGGTCACTAGGAAGGGCCACTTCAGAGAAACATGTTTCAACAAGGAGGAGCAAATAGCTGCTTTCCTACAGCACTGCAGTTTTCCTGTCAAGGAGGGTGGAGGCATTCTTACTGTTCTCAAAAACTTTGAAATGTAAACTTGTTCGATTGATGGCTCCTTCTGGTCCTGGCAGCCTTTTTGATAGCTGGTGCTCTTTCTGGAATACTTGTTAAAAATGTCTCTGTTGCAAAGATGTTGTTCCTTTTTTTTTTTTTTTTTTCCCAATTTTTTTTCCTACTCCTATATGGTTTCTTTTCTAAAGTCAGTGCATGGGAAAGTGGAGATGGGACTTCAGTGCAGCAGGCTGGCAGGCAGGTGAACATCTACTCTTGCTGTCCTTGTACATTGTAATACTTTGTGAGATTAGGTTGTCAAAAACTGGGGGTATTTTTTGCTGTCTAAACCTTCAATTCTTTTCTTTGAACACAACCACTCATGTTGACGTCTTCTCAGGAAAACTAGCTACGGCATTGCAGGCTGTGCTGGAGGCTGCCTGTATGTCAAGGATGGAGGTGCACCAGCATCACTTAATGCCAATGTCAACTGCAGCAATTATAGAATCATAGAATATGTTGAGTTGGAAGGGACCTTCAAAGGTCATCTAATCTAAACCCCCTGCAATAAGCAGGAACATCCTGCACTAGCTAAAATTCCTTTGAGCTCATCAAGCCTGGCCTTGAATGCCTTCAGGGACGTGGCCTCCACCACCTTTCTTAGCAACCTGTTACAGTGTCTCACCACCCTCACTGGGAAGAACTTCCTAATGTTTAATCTAAATTTTCTCTGTTTTAAACCATTGCCCCTTGTCCTATTGCTCCATGCCCTGATAAACAGTCCCTTTCTTGCAGGAGTCTTCAGGTACTGCTGTACCACTATAAGATCATCTCTTAGCTTTCTGTTATCCAAGCTGAAACTCAGCCTGATCTTGTAGGAGAGGTGCTCCAGTCCTCTGGTCAATTCAGCCTTCCCCTAGACCCTCTCCAAAATATTCATGTCCTTTTTGTGCTGAGAGCTCCAGAGCTGAATGCAGTACTCCATATGGGGTCTCTTAAAAGAACTCCCTCTTCAAAGTTTGGGGCCATCTTGGTTGTTGCCTTCTGTCAGTGACTACAGAAGCCTAACATTTGACCTTTACTAGCAAAAAAACCCTATTCTGGTTCAGTGGCCACCTGCCTATCCAAGATAGCCCAACTTTCAAAAGGACTATGTTTGCACAGTTGCTCATTAGTTTTGGTAACATTTCACTTCACGCATGTAAATCCTCTCCTGGAAGCTGTCAGGTATTATCGTTTCTCATCTCTTATGCTACCTCTTCTGACCTTGCTAATTCCATCCTTGCAGTGTAATTCTAGAAGAATCCTTCCCAGTTGAAATAACAAGTGGTGTCACAGGAGTTTGCAGGAGTAGTATCTTTGTGCTAAACATTGTTCACAGATATTGAGAGGACTAAGCTTCTTTTATGTGAAGAATTTTATACATGGATTGTAATAAAAACCAGCATAACTTTCAGATATAAATAAACTGGGGCAGGCAGACAGCTTTTTTCTCCCCACTTTTCCTTCCACTGCACTCAGCCTAGATATTAACCAGCCATTATCCTTATTAAAGATTATTTTCTGTGTAGTAGTTGGGGCTATGCACCACATCAAAACATGGGAGTATGTACGTGTTTCCTGGTGTGCTTCATGAACCAAATCTTGCCCCTCTTGTCCCTGTACCAGCTTCAATAGCTCATCTTTCCCATGTCTTTGGGAGGATTTCTGCAAATGCTGCAATTCAGGCAGCAGGCAGTGAATAGTTCAGCATTCTGGCATGTGTAGCAGTATGATGAGGGGGAATGGTTTTAAATTGAAAGAGTGGAGGCTAAGATTAGATATTAGAAAGAAACTTTCTATGAGGGTGATGTGCTGAGACACTGTCACAGGTTGCCTAGAGAAGCTATGGCTGCCCCATCTCTGGATGTGTTCAAGGTTTGGTTGGGCAGGGATTGGAGCAACCTGGTTTGGTGGGAGGGCAGGAAGTTGGAACCTGATGATCTTTGATGCCCCTTCCAACACAAACTATTCTATGTTACTGTGATTCTATGAAGCCATGGCAGAGCAAGTAATTGGTGTGATCTACATGGTCAAAGTGCTTATAGTGAAAAGCAGCAAATCCTGATAATATGCCATGGCTGTTGATAAATTATACAGTACTCAGTAGTCTCTCAAGGCTCAAAGGAGACTGCTTCTCCTTAGTGAGATCAACTTTCTTTAGGATTTTGTAACCTTTTATGCAAAAAATGTCTCTAGCTATTTTTTTAACAGCATCTTGTTGCTGTTCTCTGGATATATCTCCAACATTTCATATTTTTGAAAGGCTTACTTCTTCTCTTCTAAATGACTGTCTTGAAACAAAGAAGTATCAGAGATGGAGGCAGTTGTGTAGATGAGCTTCATATTTTAAAGGGAGAAAACTGGGGGAAAAGTTAATTTGAGTCAAAACCTGAGCATCCGAGACCTCATCTTCTCAGTGTCATTCAACATCTGGGGAATTTGGATTCATAGCTAGTGGGATTCATAGCTAGTGTCTGTCAGTATTGCCCTGTTGTTATCAAGAGGCTGATTTATAGGGACTATGGGGCTGTTTGTGTGGCCTCCTTATGGCTCTGTATGGAGGTGTAGCCTGTGGGTGATTGTCATTCCTGAGTGCCTTTGGTCTTACACCTCACCATGTACTACAGAAGGCTTGAAAGTGTCTTGAAATCAAGGAATTTAATCATTAAAAAAAGAAAAACAAACCCAAACATATTAATTATGTTACTCCTGGTCCATGTTAATTAAAAAAAAAGCCACATTCAAAACCTTATTCAAGGTTAAGTTAAGAGATTTCAGTTGTTATTTCCAGCTGTCTGGAGATTGGGAATTACTGATATCTCAGTAATATGCTGCACACAGACAGGGTTCAGGGCTAAGCAGAGAAGAACATTCAGTACCAGGAACAGAGGTTGAGGGCAGCAAGACACAAGTGGGAGTACCTCACTGCAGTCCTTGCCCTCTGCCTTGCTGACAGCTGCTCACAGCTTTCAGTAAAACACTGTCCCCTGAATAACAAACTCGAGGACTTACATTAGGCACAATACATATCTTTGAAAGCATGAATTTATTCTCATAGTAAGAAGTGAAGGCTGTGAGCTAGCAATTAGAATTGATTGGGATGCTCACATGTTGTACCTTCTCCATAGACTGCCAAGCATCTCCCAAAGGCAGAGTGATAAATACCTTATGGCCTCCTCAGTGTCACGATGTGCTTGAGTCCTTTTAGAAAATTAAGCACGTTGGCAAGGAATAGCATTTATGCATGCATGCCCTTAAAGAAAATTGATCCCAAGTTTGTCTCTTGGTCCTGAACACTAGAGGGATCCTTAGATGGACAGTTCTGCAGCAGAGATGTTCCTGAACCAAACCTAGTACCCTAAGTGACAGAAAATCCTCTCTGCTCAAAATTAAACATTTTCTCCAAATGATTTCTTTGATTTTCTATATGCAGCATGCCCAGATGCTCTCTGTGATTTTGAAAGAGGATTCTTGCTTTTATATTCTATATGTGCTAAGAATGTTTATTAACATATCAAGTTGTAAAGTATCTTAAATCAGATGGAAAAAAAAGGGGCTTTTGACACACATTTTTTATTTTGGTTGTCTAAATCATCCCTGGCTTCAATGTCTGTGATGAAGAGCGGCACTGCTGCTATCCCTCTCATCCTCCTTGGCCCCTGGCACTGACATTACCGTGTGAGTGAGATGCTGGATCCAGAGTTGCAGTGACTTAAGGGCTGTCCCTGGGGGTTTGTCCTTTCCCCTTGGCAATCACTTCCTACCACGATTCCCACGTGCTGTGCTCCAAAACCATCCTCGGAAGCTCAGTACTGAGCAATCCCCCCATCGCAGCCATCAACCCCTGAAGCTATTCCGCTTCATTCAGCAAAGGAATTGCCCCACCTATCCTTTACCAGTGTTTACCCGTAGATAAAACACTGTGATTCTGTTACTTGCCAATGTGCAGTGTAGATATCTTATATTCGTGTGAGAGGAAGTTGAGATTTCTTTTCAAGTCTAGGCTCTGCATATTTCATGCTCCTTTTTTTTTTCCCCTGTTTTCTAACCCCCATCACCATGCTGCCAGGTCACAGAGATTTCACTTTGCTAGGACGGACACGTGGTCAAATGGAAAAATAAGAAAAAAATAAAATAAAAAAATCACACTATACTTCTTAGTAAGTCCCCTCATCTCTTTCAACTAGCCAACATAAAAACCTTTTCTCCTGGCCTGTGCAATCTTTCAAAGTACTAACAAGTGTTCTGCAGTTTCTAAGAGATTCCTTTTTTTTTTCTTTCATAGCTCCAGGGTTACCGCTCTAGTAGGTGAGGAAAATCTTTGTTCACTTCATTATAAGACATTTTTGTGTACCTTCTAACTGGATTCAGCCAGCAAAGGAGAGCAGATATGTCATACACCCAGTGCTTTTTTCCTCATCCCTAACATTCTGGAATATTGCACACTTTCATGTTCTAATGGAGGTTTCTTTTACCAATGACCAACATTTTCCATGACTCTCTAACACTCCTGTAAGTTTGTGACCTGTTATAATTTCCCTGTCTGCAGTGCAGCTTCAGCCAGCATTCCTGTTGAGTACTGAGGAAATTAATACATTGCCTAGAAAAAACACTTCCAAATGTAGAAAAAAGTATAAGGCAAAGGATGTTAACTTGTGTACACTAACAACTTGAGTGCTCCTTGTTATATCAGTGTGAGAACTGCAGTAAAAAACAGGGGGAAAGGGTGAATCAATCCACAAAATGGATTTCACTGCAGGCTTTCTTACAAGAACTGCCTGCTGTCACTGAGCAGCACCTTAACCCTGCCAGTGGCAGATAGAGGTGAGAAGCCCTCCAGACCAGTAAAAATTAACCTGTATGTGGAAAACATCACCTGTACCTTTGTGTGTGACAGTGAAAAAATGCCCAAGCATGTTTCATGTGTTTACTCAGTAAAATACTTCTATTACCCACTTCTGTACTTGGGGCTATTTTCGGAAATGGAAAGCACTGCTTCTCTTTCAAAACTGGCCACTTCCTTTTTGACTGTCTTCCCACTCTGAGCACAGAACAGGTGCATCAGCAATATTTGGTGTGCTTCTGGCAGAAGTAGTTCTGCCTTTGATGCCCAGCATTTTGTGCAGTTTGCCTTGTCACAGTCAGCAGTGCTGACTCGATGCTACTGAGCAATGCAGCACTGACTGCAAGCCATGTTTGAGAGGAGTTGGCTGGAGTTACCTACCCGAGGAGGAAATGGCTGCCTCTGGGAGCCAAAAGGTGCCAATTATAATACTTCCTTCATATATCTCATTTGCTAAAACTCTGCTTTCTTTGTTCTCTTATGAAAGGTGACCAGACTGATTAAGGTTTCCAGATGCAAGCAGACAACTTGTCTGACATCACTGGCAAGGTGAAGAATGTTGAACTAACTTTGGCTACAAAGTCTTAAACAGAAGATAGAGGCTTGAGGCACCTTCACTATAGCCTGCACTGTCCCCTCTGCAGTAAATGAGGCATTCTACACAGGCAGCAGACATGATCTGTTCAAGGATGGTAGTAGCATCAGACAATATGGTCTGCAAATTATGATTTAAAATGACAAGGTATCTGAGCTTTACATTGAGAACAAAGGCAATTAAGAGCTGATGTTAGAAAACATCATCTTTCAAATGTTACTGTAAAAATAAAACCCCTGCCTAATTTCAGAGCAAAGCAAGCTGAAGGAGGAGCTGTCATGAGCTGAACTTCTGAAAAAGATCCCAGTCCCCAGGCTCCTGGTCATTCAGGGTACAAGACCACAGGGTGATGACTTACAGTGTCATGGGCTACAAGTAAAGCAGAATATGCTGTGATGAAGTTCAAAACTGAACTTCTTCCCTTATCTTGTTGCAGCCTGAGTGTTCAATCCATCAATAACCACCCCATTTTCCTCTCTTTTTTCCTCTTATGGTGCCTTTTTCTTCCCTGTGTGCTGTCAGTACAGTAAATCATACCTAGTGTAGCAGACTATGCCCTCCTGCGTGTGATATGGAACACAAGTGTGTTCAGAGATGAACAAGCATTTTGAGGTTATTTTTTCTTTGTAAACCAACTGAAAACAATAATTTAAGGGCACAGATAGCTGTGCCATAGCCATCTTGCACAAACAGCCTCAGGGTAATTTCACACTGATCTTCTTCCTAACCTAGAGGCCTTGAACACAGGAGCTGGAGAAGACAGCATTAAGTTCATATGTCTAGAGACAGAGTATGAGGTTTAGGACATGTAATCACTAATTGTGATTTTGATGGAATATGTTTGACATTATCTGGTGCCTATCAACAGAGACAAATGCAAAAGGCAGTTTCCCATAGACTTGTCACCTTCAGTGTCAGTCCTGCTGGTGACATCTCTGTGGAGATGTATACATGATTCCACACTGCATCAGTCTGCCTCTGATTGCTCTCACCATTCATAGATGTCTGTTTAACATGTTATCTACTTTTCCTAAGAATGGAGAGTACATTTCCAAGACCCAGTCTCAGAAATCCCATGGTAATAGAATTATTTTTTTTTAATTATGAGCTTAATAGCAAATTCTTCTTGGTTTCAAATTTGTTTTGGCAATCAGAGTTATTTGATATAAAACCTTTAAAAATGTAAAGCTCAAAAACAAAAAAAGCCATCAAATACCTATCTATTTGTGGAAATAGATAACAAACCATCTATACATGAGGACTAACTTATAGGCTGGTGGGACATCAGCATTGTCTTAGGTGCTTTGGACCCCCAAAGAGTGTAGTTGGGAGAGACTTCATATATGTGTGTGTCTCCATGTAAATCTTTATGAGGCATTCATAGGTTTGGCATGAAAGTAACTCGAAGAAGAGACACAAATGTGCCAGTTTCTTCAGTTTCCATGCTGGTTGAACTATTTATTGGACCCGTATGGTCAGAAGCACAAGTAACTTCAAAGTAAGATCTGTAGCAAACTCTAGGAAGGAGAGGAAAGTGTCAGTAACTGACACATGGTCAGGCATCCTTTCCATGGTAATTTTATCAGTATGTAGCAAAGACCTCCCCTCTCTTGCATTGCTTGCTGCAACGTGGTGAGAAATAGAAGATGCTGGTTTTACTCAGTGTGGGTCAGCAGTAAATTAGGATGGCGCGGGTCCTATGTGTTAGCCTACCACAGAGCTCTTTCTTTTCATAATGCTAGTATTATTTCCTTTAGTAAAATTAATTGTAATATTAATTGAATCCAATTGCTGCCCACATGCCTTTTTGGGCTTAACTCTCTCTTTTATTTTTTTTGTGTCCACACATACCGTCAAATAAGCCCTGCAGAGTAGCCGGTGTCCACACCATGCTGAATCATTATGTATCATTATGTATTTTTATCCAATTCAAAGACCTATTTGTGAGAACATGAGCCCTGAGGGGGGGATTTGCTCAGCTCACATTTTGTCTTTTTTTTAAAGCCTAACTGTTTAAATAGTAGACTCTTTCCTAATGTGGCTGCTTTCTCAGTTATCTCATCTTTATTTGGCTCTTTTTCCTCTGAAGCTTTGATTTGTACATGTGGAATGTTTTTGATCAGATAACACCCACTGGAGATGTTGCTGTCTTTGTTCAGGACATTGGTTTTGTAAGCTGCAAAGCTGATAAACACTTATATGTGCCTTGTTTCCTTTTCTGCATAAAGATTCTATTGAGACATCAGCACATCTGGAGAAAACATGTTTTTTAATATTATCGCTGTTGTTATTAATTTTAAATTCAGCACTACCATATTTGATGTCTGCTTCTTTAAAAAATGCAAAATGTTGGCAATAATGAATGCAAGTCTAAGAGAGAAGAAAGAGAACCTGCTGTAAGGTTTCATTGTTATAAATTCTTGTCTGAAAAAAGGCCTTTGAGGATATTAAAACTTTACTCTCTTTCTGTTAGCCTCATGAAAGATAGAGCTCCTGTTAAACTTGTGTTAGCTTTGTTGTCTCTATAGTTCTGATACCTTACACAGCAGTTTTTCTCATAAAATAAATTCTTGGGACACAAGATTAAGCAAATGCCATGCTCTGGTGACTGGCATATACCAACCAGAGGCATATTCACATGAGAAAACTGCTTGACAAATATTTCATCTATCTGAGATATTTTCCAGCTGAGCTGCCTTGCTATTCTGTTCCCACCACATTCTCTGCATTGCACAGTGGAAAAGCAAAGACGTTTAACTTCTGCACTGGACTGGGAACTGCAGATGCTAAAAAACAGGTCAATATTTTTTTTTTCCAAGTTTTTTTTTTTTCAGTTGGCACTGGATAATGGAAATAAATTTATTATCAGCTCTTTTCTATGAATGCATCTGCATAAAAGGAGCAAATCTGGATGGGGGTAGCTATATGACTCAAAATCCCCTGCACACAATAACTAAAAATTCTCATGAACTAAGACTATTTTTATATTTGTTATAAACTTATTAAAAACTTTCTTGACACTAATACAGAAATCTAACTTGTCTTAACTAGACAAAATTACAAGTGATAGATAATAAAGGATCTATTCAGAAAAATCTCTGATTTCAGATCAAGAGGAAATGGAAATATTTTAATGGAAATCATTGTTGCAATTAACTGAGTAGGTAATTTTAAAAGAAAAATTGAAGTTCTTGTCTAGTCCCAGATATAAGAGCCATGCTTCTGTGTAGTCTGTCATATGCTCCTTCACCCTACAGAAAAAAAAGAAAGTTATTAGTCCTATAAGAACACTAAAAATAAATTACTAATTTTAATGACAATAACAATAAGGAAAAATTTAGAATACACTGAGTGGTTTGCTTTTTAGAGCAAATACTGAATAAAACCCTCAAAAAATTAATTTCATTATACCTTGCCAAATTAGAAAAAAAAGTAGTGCACCAGTATCAATGGTGAAAAGTTGTTCAACCTGTTTCTGATCGTTCACACAGGGAAGATGTCTAAAAGTTCTAGTTAATGGAATACAATTAAATAGCAAAGGCAGCCTTTTAAAATTCAATCATCCAACATGCCCTGTAGAGCTATTTGTGTTCAGCCATGAAGTAATCAAAAAAACGTACCATTTGCATTTGATAAATTCAAGCAGAAGTCTGCTTGAAAAGCCACTATTTGCCTGTGGAGCAGAAAAAAGGCCAGTTGTGCTTGTGTAATTCTCTACCACAACTTTTTGCTCAGTTCTGGCTATAAGGTGGAAAAATAGTCCATGAAAGGGCAAAGCTGAAGCAGTCAGGCACCTGCTTTCTAACTTTAACATGACACCTATGTCTACATGAAAACTCTAGGCAAAAGCAGGGCTGATTTCAGCACAGTGAATGTTATATCGCTGTTGTAAAATATGATTTTGGCATGGTTCAAAGCTCTGAGCCTGGCTGACATGATATGCACCCTCTTGGCATCCTTTGGAGCATGATCATGTTCTAAATTGCCCTTAATTCCCTGCTCCACTAAGTGGTAGTCTTCAGCTTCCAGTGCTGGTAGCTCTTTAACCTTCCTTGGGACAAGAAGTTAATTCAAGACGAAGTGATGGGTACACTCAGTGCTTGCACTGGACTAGGCATGAGTATTTTTTTGTGTTCTAGGCAGCTGAAGAAAACTGAGCATAAAGTTGTACAGTGCCTTACATAAAACTAGGTAGTAGAGTTTTGTCTCTGTTTCAGAGGGCTGCACAATATTTCCACTTACTGAATTTATGGAAGTAAATGAAGTAACAGAGATCTGAGAATGCTGTATTTATTTTATGTTTTCTCACACCACTGCTGCAGGAAAAATAAAAACTCCAAGAAAAAAAAATAGGGGTTTTATTGCGTTTTTACATATAGTATCATTGTGAACATCTAACACAGGATTTTTTCAAGAACAGGAGTCTTAATTTTTTTGCTCCTAAATTCCTGTTAGGTTCTTAAGTAAATGACTGATTTTTAGCAGTACTCATAGCCCAGCATGCCAGTCAGTGTCCCACAAGAAAACAACTTTATATATGGTGAATCTATATGAAATGTTTTCTAGCTGACTTCCTTCACCTGAACTTGGTCAGAGCTTTACACAAGATTTTCTTTTGAAAATCATACTGCTTATTTTGGCACCAAAATTAGGAGAACGTTCCCCAGAGTTACATTCTTGCCTGTGCCAGTTTATCCTCTTCCCTTGCAGGGAAGAGAGGTATAATGATTAAAAAAAAACCTAAATAAAAACATAATGGTAAAAAAATTTAAACATCAAGCTCCTTTATTAACATAGGTTGAAATTATCAAAAAAGAAAGCAGACTGAGGTTAGGATCATGATATTTCACTAGACCTCAATCTAGGCAGTATTCAGAACTTCTGATTGTTAATCTTCTGCTAAAACCTGTCAGTATCTACTTAATTAAACAGAGATTTTCTCTGGTAAAACTTTTGGTGTTAGAATTATACAGACTTTCAATGCTGACATTCAAACTACTACTTGGCTGGTGTTAATGAGGTACCTTAGTTTGTTTTAATGAGGTACAATGCATAGCTTCATTTATACATGAGAAGAGAAACAGGAAGATTTTTGAACAGGTTTTGCTCTGTAATCCAAGTGAAATGTACAGACTCTGCTACACCCCATTAACAGGATGACATAAAGAGTTGGCAGCGTTTTTTCCTCCCGAATATCCCAATCTCTTGTGGCTGCATTTGAAAAGTGGAAAATAATTGTTATCTCATATAGATCCTTACAATGCACTGTATGTCTCCAGCGAATGAGCATCAAACTGACCCTGTGGGTGTATGCGGCACATCCTGCCAGCCCATTGATTTTGGGATTCTGCTGAAAACAAAAGACTGGCTTTGAGGAAAGGGCCATGAACTCACATTTAGGGGTGTAATTTTGCACAAGTCAGAGTAGAGGAGAGACAAAACTGTCCTCCAGACAATAGGCTTTCAGTATGGGGAATGCTAATTATAATGTCGAAGAGCTACAGGGTCATGCTCTTTCCACCATCCCGCAATTATGCTTCAGGAAGCATGGCAAACAAGAGGTTAACTTCTTTGGTTCACTGTTTAATACTGCTTGGGAATTTCATGCAGATGTAAGTCACAATTCCATAAGAATTATATTGTTGGTTATCATTAATGGCTGTTTGTGACTGAAGTGCAACATTCCTACCTCTTAAAATTCAGCAGGACTCTAGACAAGGCCTTTCCTCTGTTAGGATTTTGGCCAATAAATTACTCAATAGGGTGCATACAGTGGCTGGAGCAATATAATAGCATTGCCCTTGGAAACTGTGTGGAGCAGTATTGGTAACCACAGGAGCAAAGGGGCACTTCTTCACAAGGATGCCTTTCACTGGCGCAGACGGTCAACCAGAGGGCAAAACACAGTGTTTCAGGCTAGATATAGATTTCAAATGGGGCAGATATTTGGCAGGCAGGAATCATATACAGAAAGCTGACTTTGAAAAAAAATGTCATGCAAAAAAGAGAAAAGAAAGATCCACTGTTGCCGCAGGAATCTGAATACATTATACAGTGCTTTATTAGCAGAGCCTCATTCAGGGAGAAAAAACAAGTTGAGGTGCCCCAAACTGAAGTCTCTGGGAGCAGGGGAATGTTGCTCCTGTGCTGGCTTCTTCTCATTTACCACATAGCTTCTGCTGATTGCATTCCTGGTGGCATTTCCTAGATGGTGAAGATCTTTATCAGTAGCTAGTTAGTATCAGACCTCATCCCATTTCAACCAATTTGAGATATTTTAGGTAGCTCCCTCTATCAGATGTTGCTGGAATTCATCCTGCTGCTTTTATGGCAAGCCCTACATGGCCCATCTACCTGCCAGGTCATGGAAGAAAGACATTTATTACATATTACTGGGTGCATTTCTCTGAAGGGAGCCTTGTTTCTAAGGGAGCTCTGATGAGGACCATGAATTTACTGTGAAAGCAGGTATCTTCTCTGGCATCGTCCTATTCTGGAACAGATTTTCCCATAAGGTGTTCTCCTGTAGTAAACATGTTCATCTTTACTGCATTAAAATGATGTCTCACCTGAAGCGGGTGCCCTAGGACAGGGCCTGAAATCTCCTGAAAAGGGGTGCACAAAGAAAGGGCATACAAAGGCTTGCAGCTGGGTGCTTTTTTTCCTTTCTACCCTAAATGACCACTAATTCTTTACAGCTGGGGGACTAAGGGATGAGGGCTGGCTTCAGAGTGGTCTAGGGCATGGCTTGAATTTGTGTGTTTTTGGATCTGTAGCAAAATCTCAGCAACCAAGTCTGTCTGCACCACCTTTGCTATATGCTGCATTCTCTGTGTGTTAGTGGTTTTGCACATTTCCAAAGATGTCTGACTGAGTCTCAGCACCAATTTTATGTATGTATATATGCACATGTATATCTGAGTGACAGCAGAACTGAATAGCCCTGGGTAACCTGTACATACCCTTCACATGTCCCATAGGCTCATTTAGAGATGTATGCCTATGTAATATTTACATCCTTAATATACCTTATTATAGTAAAGGGCAACTCACATGCAGTTAAAAGTAAAATTGCTGCTATCAAATGAGAAGAGCAGTCATTTCTTAAAAAACTGAGGAGATTATCTCTGAAAAGCCTTTTCAAAAAACTCTACTCTGTTATTAGTACCCTAAGAAAAGATCTCAAGAAAAAAATGGGATAATTTTCCAGATGTAAAGGACAATATAAAAAGATGTTGTTTATGAAAGTTTTAAACTAAACCATGTCCTCTATTATTAAGCAACAGCTCATGTTGCATGCTAGAGGCTCTACATGCTTTTATGGCACTTCTACATATTAATTGTCCAATTTTATCAAAGTTGGTAATAATTTACTTATTACCAGTATCGGGGTCTGAATAATATTTTCCTTTCCATTAAGCTTCTTTCCCAGTATTTTTTGACAGTTATATCCTCTCATCATTAATGCTACTTCTCATCACAGACTGAACTGAATATTCACATGAAAGATCAAATCACTGTTATTTTGACTTGTTACTATTTTTTCATCTAGATTGTTAACCCATCATTTTTATGGCATTTTATTGCAGTTGCTACATTTATAGCATACCTGCTAGCCCTGTTCATTATATAGACTAACATTTTAGAGGAGAATTTTAAAAGAAAACCTCCTTACAAACTCTCACAAATTAATGTGAATCTGTCTGCCATATCTTTCACTTTAGTGCTTCTAGAAACCAAAAAGTATTTCCTGGCTTTCTGATTTAATTTTTCTCTTTTTTTTTGTTTACCAGCCACTAAAGGGTTTTCAGAAGGGCTATTGTGGCTAGCACTAGATTTAAGTATCACAGCTAAACGCTGATGTCTAATATTCATGTTATGGGAAAAGAATGTCTTTTCTACAGAGCTCACTCTCATTACAGATGATTGTCATGAGAAAGAGAAGATGACTACTGGTAGTCCTTTCAGAGGGTAAATGTTAATTTTTATCTATTCCTTCCCCTCTCCTGCATCTTCCCCCCCCCCGGTATATACAGAGGAACTAAGGTATAAAGAGTTTCTGGGCTTTGGTAGAAGGCTAGAAAAATGCTCATAAGGCAATTTTTTTTTTTTCTGAAAGCATCTTATTCCCAAAGGGCTCTGGTGACCCTGAAACAAACCCCTCAGACTGAGTCCATCTCAAACTGCCTCGGCAGGACTCATATGAAACTTATGGTTATTATTTGTACCGCGTTGGCATCTGAAAGTATTAAGATCATTAGAAACAGCAAGAGGCCAAGGAAGTATTAAGGATTTAAATAGATGTGAGACAAAAAGGAAAAGGTTTTTATGTCACTTTTAAAGAAGGGAAGCATCATCAGAGAGAAATTATATCACTTCCCTAGCACACACAAGGAATTTCTTGTAAAGCTGAGGATTTAACTTCAATGTCCTTTTTTAAATTTCAGTTTCTTGCTCTTTTAAAAGAAAGAAACAAATAAACCACAAAATCAATCTAGGACATTTTTCAGATAAGACTGCAAAATTAAATTAATAAATTAAGCTCTCCTCATCCACAGGCTAAACATCAAGACTTAAATTCTGCTGTAAATCAGCAAAGGTGGGGTAGGGTTATGAAAAACAAAAATCTGAATAGTAAAAATCCAGGCAGGCTGCAATTCTTTTGAGTTGTGATTAGTTTCTGCATATATTGTGTCTAACTCTATAGTACCCTGGCTTAAGCATTTTGCAAGTAGCAGCAAAGATATTTGTGGTGATGGTGTAGATATACAAAACTAAAAGGAAGCGCTGGATATTAGTAATTTTCACATCAATAAGATGAGATCAGATGGCTGAGGATTCTCTTTTAAAAATGAAGTTTTAACCAGTTATAGAGTTGAGTGACCTTATCTCCTAGGCTGCTCTGAGCACAGAAATCAATGGGATTTTTCCTGTGATGCTGAATGGACTGAACTGAATCTTCCTATTGAAACATTGCAATTAGTTGTGCAAACAGAGTTTTTGTGCTTATGACTGGTCAGATACTTAATTTTGAAGATCGATCTCAAGCAGGCTGAAGAGACCAAATATCAAATCCTCAAGTGCAGCTGATTCCAGTCATAAAACTGTAGGTGCAGATGTTGGAGGCTGTGTCTATAGCTCTTTATAAATCTTTGATTTGGAACAAAAAATTAATTTAGCTTTATAAAAACTATCCTTCCAAGACATTAAACAGACCAGTGAAGATTCTAAAATAATGACATATACTTAAAAAATGCCATCAAAATGATGGGTCAACATTTAATCTGCAAAAAATAGCATCAAGACAAACTAACAGTGATTTAACCTATATTTGGTTCTGCCTCAAAGGAAAGGTAAGAAGAAAACTGAATGGAAATAAAAAATGTTTTTCAGAATCCAACTGTTACCAACTCCAATCAAATCTCATAGTGACCTTGCAGGTGGCTGGCATGAGATATTGTTAAACAGTAGACCAAAGTGACTGCTGAAAGGGGAACATGCTTCTACCTGAGCCATCCAGACGTACACTGCAACCAAGAAGTTGTCCACCTATCAAGGACCCTCAGTCAGAAAATATTATTATCAATTTTTACAAGGCCATACCTTGGGGATGCGTTTTTCATTAATGTGTCACATTCATGCTACCGCGCATCATAGCTAAGTGCTGTCTGGTCTGAACAAAGAAACAATTTAGGAGTTAAAAAACTGGTGTTGAGATCTTTGCTCATCACCTGCACACCTTTCCCCATGTCTCTGTTTCAGCAAAGCTCACATACTGGCCTGAAATATTACTGAATAAGGCCTGAGGTAGAAATCTGAGGTGGATTTACATAGGAGATGCTGATTGTAAAAACTTGCCTTTGTTACAGGGTTGTGAGGGTAGTCAGGCTGGCAGATACTGAATGCTCTGAGTGCTTCAGATTCTCCCTTGCCCTCATCAAGAAGTCAGAAGGGCAGAGATGAAAGTCATGATGGAAACACCACTTCTATGAGTTGGGTCCTTCTGTGTGCCAGAAATGAGAGCAACATGCTTCTATGGAGTCATGACTCAACTCAGAGCCACCCTTGACACCCTTGGGAAGTTTTCACTGCATCACCTGACTCTGCACTTCCGTATTTTCTAGACTATTTATTCTGCAATAGAATTGGCCAAACAAGATCTTCTTGTGCCACCTCAACACAAGACCCTTCCTCCTCCCAGGTATAACATCGCTGCAATGAGCTGCAGGGATTTAGGGTACCTGTGGTTCCCACCACTGTCTGTCATGGCTGTGTCACCAGGAAGCTTGCTCCAAATTTGATTATCTACCTTTATAAGCCAAATATCTTGGCTCTGTTTGTGCCTATGGCACTAGGTATTAGTATTCTTGTAAGCTATAGGGAGGACAATATCTAACTTTTAGTCTTTTACTGTTACTGAAACGAGTTCCTATTTCAGTAATTACTGTCACTTCCAGAAGCTGCAACACACTGTCCTGCTGACCCCTTCTGTGCAAGCCAGTGCTGCCTGCCAGGAGCCATGCTTACCAAGTTATTTATTGTTCTTCTATGTATCTAAAAATCCATGATAAAGTCAAGTTTATGGCCTACCAATTGCCTTGTGCCCTGCTTAGCACTTCTGGGCATAGCTCCTTCAAGCTGTGGAGCAACCTATCATCAGGGGGGCTGTAGCTGCAGGGATTGATTACAGCTGCCTGTTTTATTGTTGCCAAATTAAAAGCTTTGTGAATGGGAGCTTCTGTGCAGTGCTTCCACTTCCCAATGGTTGCCCAGCATGCCCATGAGGTTGTCTTCCATGTGTGATGCTGTCTGCTTTCCCATCATCCACCTACCCATCTCTATGGTGGGGTGGAGAAACCAAGAACAGTTCTCCCAAACTGGAACTGCTAAACCCACCCTCTTGCAGCAGCATGTGCTTGCTGGGGGAAGAGACACCATAGACTTGCTGTAGGAGATTTTTTTTTGCTCTGCTGGAGTGGCTTCTTGATTTATTTCCCCAGTGGGGGCATCAAGAGGGATCCCCAGCTTCCCCCACCATCTCCTTCACCTTCTTGGTGCCAATTTTATACAGCCAGGGAGCTATCTCTGTTTGATTTCCTAGTGGTTGAGGAATATAGTTATTTGGATTGTTTATGTAAAGAAAAAAAAGAAATTGGAAAGAGAAAGGTTTTCTTCTGAGTTATTCCCCTCCCAGCCCTCTCAGAGAACTCAGTTTCTTGCACATCGTGCTCTGAGTCTCAATTCTGCAGTCTGTACTATGTATGTTTAGTGATCCCTGGGTTCCAGTTTCAAAAATGTGGATTCCCTTTGATAACCTTTGTGATGTTTTCTACTTTGTCAGACACAAGTGAGATGGTTGTATGTGTCTGCTCAGTCACTGGGCTTTAATGTGTTCTGGCTGCTGCTTAGTACTTTGCCTTGGTGCAGAAGGAGTGGTTTTGGGGTTCTGGTAGGTCAACACAAACAAGTTAGTCCCTTTTGTAGACCCTATGAACCCTGTAGCTCAAGTTAATAATCATACAGAAATGACAGATGCTGCTAGTTTTACGGTCTGGTGTAAAAAAACCAACAAACCTAAACTAAGAGGAAAACCAGGAATTATTTAATAAGTAGGATTTCTGTGAATTAAGAAGCTTTGTAAACCCAACACTGAGGCAATAAAGCAACTGGTTTTAGTAGAGCCTTGTTTTACAGAGCCATTTGTGCATAATCTACTGCCTTTTCTGCCTCGGTAGAGTCACGCAGTTTGCTTATGAAATGTGAACTCTGAAAGCCCAGACCTGTTAGAAATGCTTTCTGATGCCAAACAAAGCAGAAAATCTTTCCACTTCAGAATGAGCAACTTTCTGTGATCAACTAAATCTGTTCTCTGATGAAAATAAACGCAGGATTTAGATCAATGAAGCGTGTGTGCAGAAGGGAAAGAAAGAGAGAGTGGGCGATTGGAAGTGAGAAGTAGAAGGAGCCAGGTATCCTCCAGTTTCCATATCTGCGTGTTATAGCTAATAAAAAAATATAATGGCTTGTAGTATTTCCAGAAGAATTGGGAAGCTGTGACTGTACAGTCTGCAGCAAGCTTGAATCATGTGAACCAAATGGAATATCCTGTAGATATTCTATAGATCTGCTCTGCACACGCTTTCAAATAACCTTTAACAAAGGCAATGAATCACTGCTGCTGTTGTAAAAAAACCCCTCATTGTACTAAGGTGGTACTAATGAAAAGTATCTTTAAAGAACAGAAGTTCAGATTACAGGAACTTCACCAAATAAATCTGTTCCTTCACCTGTATCATTTTACTGGGATGTTTTTTTTCATTGATTTTTAAAGAGAAGCAGGTGTGGGGTGGTAGTGGCCAATTCACGCTGCACAACCCCAAAGTTGTGTGGTTTTGCTGCTTCTGTGATCTCTCTTCCCCACCCTTTGAGCTCTGCTGTATTTTGGCAACAATTCAGCTCCTATGCAAGATAGCCAATATGGGTCCTATATTAGATTAAGTAAGGTGAGAAGACAAAAAGAGCAGGCCCACTAACTCCCCACGGAGCCCCTTTGCTGGACTGTACCCATGAAACTCCATTAGTATGGGCAGAAAAGAGCAAAAAAAGTAATGACCCTGTTAGACTGCTAAATGCTTAGCCAGTAAGTAATGACGTCCACTCAATCCACACCACTCCTTGCTGCCCAAGAGGTACTTTCCCTCTGCTAATTCTCAAGTGTATCAGGAGAAATCTGTCCTTGGGTACAGTTCAAAGAGTAATTAGTCTGATTTCAGGTCACGGCATGCTTGCTGAGATGCATGTTAGCACCCTGCTAGGAAATTACTACAGGCTGGAGTAAGCATCTAGGTAGATTGTACTTGCTGTTTTCTTGTCATGAACTCACCTCTGAGGTCCAAGCAGAGGTATATGATGCAGAAGTCCTTTAATGGCACATATATATAGAAAGATTTGCTTTTTGTCATCTTTTTCTTACCTTTGAACAGAGGAGAAATTGATATCCCATTAACTTGAGAATATTGAAATATGACCTGCAGCCCCAATAGTGTCCTTTATTCATCCCTTTTTTTCTTTAAAATTAAATAGCCATTTTATAGACACTGGCTCCCAGGATCTCATCTGAGAAAGTGTCAAAGAAGCTGCAGAGACAATAATGCTCTGAGCAAACATTTCTCCTCTAGATCATACTTGGTGGTTCAGGCTTTGCAGAGCACTAGCTGTGGACCTCAGATGGTGTTGAGTGGAATACCCATTCACTTAATAAGCTCTCTGGCCATGGTTGCCATGAGACCCATATCAAATCTGCCCACCTAATAGCAGGGATTCTGAGTAATTTTTCCTAATCCTATCAAAGTTCATAAATACTGGAAGGGTGGGTGTCAGGTGGATAAGGTTAGCTTTTTTTTTCAGTGTCCTGTCCAGTGACAGGACAAGAGGTAACAGGTACAAACTTGAACATGTTCCATTTTAATATGAGGAGGAACTTCCTCACTTTGAGGGTGGCAAAGTACTGGAACAGGCTGCCAACAAAGGCAGAAGAGCCTCTTTATCTGGAGACATTAAAAATTTGCCTGGATGCAAAACCTGCCTGTGAACCTGCTGATGACTATGCCCTGGCAGGAGATTGGACTGAATGATCTCCAGAGGTCTCTTCCAACCCCTGCCATTCTGTAATTCTGTGATTGGTGGCTGCATCCTCTCTCTGGAGCTGGTCTTTCTCTTTACAGATCCAGCTACAATGCTGTCAGTATGAGCACAGCTGTAGTATACCTCTCCTTAAATGGCTGTGGCTTTTCCTCTCTTATGTCCAACCTTTTCTTTTTCCTGAGAAATATTTCATCTTCCCACAGCCATGCTGGTAATGTTAGTAACTCTGAAGCGGCCATTGCCTTTTATACTTCAGAAGCTTTCACATTGTGCAGATATTGAAGAGTCTCCCGAAACTATTAAAGTTATATATAAGGGAAATTCTGGTAATATTATTAATGCCTGTCATTTTAAAGATAAAAGCATTTCCTCAGTCTCCTTGTGATCTGATGGATTTACTGGCATATAAAATTAGTACCTTTCAGCCCTTGAAACCGAGTTATGTCTCAGTGACCTGATTCTCCCCAGATCAACAGACAACCCCATGCAGGTGTGAATGCTTTGCAGGGACCTGATTCTGCCTCAGAGGGACTTATTTCCCCTTGAACCTTTGGAGATGAAAAGAAGAGGAGCTTTGAGGACAAATGCTGCATTTTCAGTGTGATATAGGAGAAATGTAGATTCCCACTCTCAAACCTTAAATGTTCATGTAACTATTACTGTAAATGGCATGGTATGATGCTGGTGCTCCTTTTTTCATTCTGGCTTGTGTATCGCGAGCACCAAGCCTATCTGAATGCCCCCAACTAATTACGGGCGAGGTACCCACTATTATTAAAAGTGGGCATGAGAAAAATCTTTATTAAGACATATTGTCATCATACTATCACTACCATTGTAATGAATCTTTTATTTTTCAACCCCAATTTTCAGTGGCTAAAATTTGACACATGTTCTTCTAAGACCAGAGCAAACAAAAACATAGGCAGCGGAATAAAATCCATGCAGCCATTTCAGAACAATGAGGCTGAGGAAATATGTTTTTTCACCAACAAAGCATATCTTTTTTTTTTTTTTTTCCCATTACAGACTCTCAAAGACGGTTTGAATGCAAAGCCCTAAACTTGGCATGTACACAGCCTTTCAATGAAGATCACATGCTTTTGTAAGTTTGGAAAAAAACAGTTAAGCAGCACATTACATGCACAGTATATATTATTTTTCCATGCAGCTTCATCCAGCTTGATCCTATGGGACAAGCACACTGCCTGAGAAACAGGCAATGCTGCCGATTCCCAATGAAACTGCTACAAGCAGAGAACTTCCCAGCCCCTGGAGACATGGACATGCAAACTTTACCTTTATGATGGCTGCAAAGCATTAAGTCTGTCTACCATGTGAAAACTAGGGCTTCTCTTTAGCTGAGTTCACAGAAACCTATTTTGTCTGCCTCTAATAATCCAGAGTATGGAATTAACACAGCACTTCCCAAGCTATTTTCTCCAGCTTTTTCTTCCTCCATGAACTCTGTCCCTCTCTCTAATTAGCTCAGGCCAAATTCATGGTGTCCTGGTTATTCTGCTTCCATCTTGGGAGTCAGCTCATATCCTCACTTTGCTGCTGTCCTGAGCCGATCTTACAGCCCCCTGCACTCCCACTGTGGTGGGGACATGCCCTGCATCTTGGGAATAGCTGCCATAACTAAAGCACTTAAAAGCAAGGAGCCTGCAGCGTCTGATTTATGGGGAAAAGCCATAAACTAAATATAGCCTTGCTGAACCATGAGTAAGTTGGGATTAATAGTTTTGCAGAAGTAAGGCATGCATGCTCACCAGAACAAAGAAAATTATTTAGGAAGACTGGGGAGTTGGGAAGTGAGAAGGTGAAGCCAAACTCAGCAAATGTCTTCACTCACTTACATGACCACCTCTTTGAGATGAACCTGGGCAGCAAGCCTTCACCCATTCCTTTCCTTTTGCTCTGTCCCCTACCTTTCTTGATGTGATAGAGAACAACCCTACAAAAAAGGACTTGGGGGTATTGGTGGGTGAAAAGCTGAACATGAGCAAACAATGTACTCTTGCAGACCAGGTGGCCAGTTGCATCCTGGGCTGCATCAGAGGAGCAGTAACCTGTGGATCAAGAGGGGAGATTCTGCTCCTCTAATCTGCTCTTGTGCAGCCCCAGTTCTGGAGCCCTCAGCACAAGAGAGACATTGACCTATTGGAGCAAATCCAAAAGAGGGCCACGAGATTGATCAGAGGGCTGGAGCAGCTCTTACAAGATTAGGCTGAGAGTTTCAGCCTGGAGAACAGAAAGCTGTGGGGAGACCACATAGTTGCTTACTAGTGCCTGAAGGAAGGCACTGGTAGGAAGGCCTGAAGGAAGGTACATAAGGAAGCTGAGGAAGGACTGCTTCCAAAAACATGGACTGATAGGACAAGGAACAACAGTTTTAAGTTAGGGAAAAGCAGGTTTAGATTAAATTCCTAATATTTATTAGGAAGACATTTTTCATCATGAGCGTGGTGAGGTACTGGAACAGAATGCCTGGAGAGGTGGTAAAGGCCCCATCCCTGAAGGCATTCAGGGGATGTCCCTGAGGAATCTCATATAATGCAAGATGTCCCTGCTTACTGTAGATGAGGTGAGCTAATGCCCTTCAAAGGTCCCTTCCTACTCAACATATTCTGTGTTTCCATTCTATGATTCCTTTCCTGCATTTCTTTATGCTTCCAACTCCTCTTCTACTTTCTCCACTGCCCTTTCTTCTCACCTTGTTGCTTCTAGATCAGTCAAGTCAAGGAACAGAAAATCATAGAATGGTTTGAGTTGGAAGGGACATTAATGACCACCCAGTTCCATTTCCACTGCTTTGGGTGGGGATACCTTCCACTACACCAGGTTGCTCAAAGCCCCATCCACCTGGCCTGGGATGGAGGACATGGGAATGCTCCAGCCGGGTGGTACAGGCAGAGGCATGTGTGAGCCCTTTGTGCCTGCCTCTTCCCTGTGTTGCTGGAGGGCCTCTCCAGGCTCTCATGAGCTGGCAGCTGTCCTGGTGCTGGCTTCTTGATGGTCGTTATGGGATGGCAAATCTGCAGTGTTCTGTTGATAGATCTAGCAGGCTGGAGATTGCTTGAGGCAGGTGTTGCAAGGCGTAATTTTGCTGACATTAAATGCCAATTCTTTTTTTTTTTTTTTTTTCAGAAGCACTAAATTGAGCTGTTTTAAAACAGGAAGTCTATGTTAAAAAGCTGTGTAAAACCATTATGCTGTAGCCAACACTCCAGGCTTTTCTAATTAGGTCATTTGGAAAAAAGATGACCTTTCAGTTTCTGTGCTGCTTTTCTAGGGTCACATGTTTCTAATTATCATCAGTATTTTACATTGCTGAGGCTGTTGACAGGTTGTGACTCTGTGTGTGTGTTGGCGTTTTGGTTTGGGTGATGGAGAAAAAGAGCAGAAAAAAGATGGTACACATGCTTTATAGGCTTGCTGTCTACAAGTATTCAGCCACCAGCAGAGGACAGAAATAATGTGCATTCTAATTTTAAGCCTGTCCAAGCAGAGAGTAGCTGAATCCATGGAATGAAGTAATACATGGACGTCTGCTAGTGTTCATGTCCATTTTGGCCAGCTTCCATTTCATTTGTCCACAGTCCCTTCATGACTGTTCATACTCTCCTGGGCTGTGCGATGTGATGATTGTGTATGGTGCACAATAAAGAAAGAGTGACTTTTTGTTACCTTCAGAATATAGTTTGCCCAGACCTTGAAACTAGCCAGCAAGTCAAACAAGAGATGAGTCTATGACTGGGATCAATACATAAAAAAACCCTTAAAATAGACAGGAAGCTACTAAGTAACACACAACTGTTTTCTAGGGCTCTTTTGGAGCATTGTCAGAGTGAAAAAATAGGGAAAGACACATCCATGAGATTTTGACAATGAAGTCAACATGTATAGTGCATACATTAAGTGAAATTCTATAGTCCTGCCTCTTTCACTAAGAGGGAACTTCTGCCTTCATCCATTGATTCTGCTGCTTGAAAACAAAGGGTTCTGCTACTTTGAACCAAGAACACATTCATAGAATCATATCCCATTTGTGAACTTTGGAATCAGACTGCTAGTTTCTCTAAAAGAGAATGTTTCCACTGTTTCTACTTCAGCTCAGAGTTCAATTTTTAATTAGGAGCTAATCTGTTGTACATTGTTGCTTAAATTGTGATACTTAGTAGTAAATTTTGTGGTGCAATGAGCTGTTAATAATTTAAAAGACCTTCTGACCCAGCATAGTATTTCACTGGGCACTCATTTTTGTTTCATTTGTACAGTAACCAGAAAATGAAAACAAGATCCTTGAGAATCTGACACAAGGCTGTACTCACTGTTCCAGGAATGAATTTCATCTCATAATTTCTTATAGGAAAAATCTGTTTACAAAAAAGACTGAAAAGGGGTAAGAGTTCCCATCTGTGAGCAGTTCTTTGTGAAGATTACACTATAGTTTGATGTGAAAGCGAGCGAGCATATTTTATTTCAGGAAAGTTCATGAAACCATTCAGAATGAGAATATAGTTTGGTCATTTTTTATTGAGAATTCATCCCATTGGTTAAAAATTGGTGGTGCAGTTAAAGCACAGAAAACACTTATTATTATGAATGTCTCCAATTCAGAAAAGCACCGAACAGGTGCTGGAAGTTAAACTTGAATATCTGGATGTCAATTTTGAAACAAGGCACCAACATTGCACAGGCTTCTCAACTGCAATCTGAAATGTTGCTATGACAGTTTTCAAGGTTTCTTTAGTTCTTGGCTATCTGTAGGTGGTTTCCAGGGAGAGGCCTTTTTGCAGAAAGCTGAGTTACCTATAAATTGATGTTAAAATCTTGTTGGCATTTAAAAATCTTTTTCATATGTATCCCTATGTACACACACATAGACATAGACTCACACACATGTGAATTGTTTTGGCTTGAATTTGGTGTCTCATGGTGCTAGACCTACCACCAGCACTGTGTAGGTCTAGGGAAGTATTTCATGCACAGCATGCACATCTACCAAATGCTCTGGCTCTTACCCTATGATCTTATTTACAGTACTTCTTCTGTTGTGCTGGGATTTGGAGTAGTATAATGTCCCTTGTACTCCTTGTTTCTCAGCTGCTCAAACAACCGCATAGGTCTCAGAGTGAAAAAGAACAGATAAATCTCTTTCTGTGAAGAATATTGAACTTAATATGTTAGAATGGCAGAACCACACTGAGGAATCATATCGGGAGTTCACAAAACCATGATTTTAACCTTGATCTGAAAATTGCTTGGAAAGTAAGTTGGATTTGGGATCTTCAGCATGGAACAATGGTAGACTAGAACAATTTCAGTGTAAACCCTCTGACTTCCTAAGGAAAACAAAAGTATTACACAAATTGCACATAATTTGCTTTCTAGATTTTGAGACCACAAGCAAAATTTTAGTAGTAGTTCAGAGGTGGGGACACTGTCCATCAGGTGGTTTGAGGGTTTCTGTTATGAACAAGACTGTTTGTGCTTTGCATCAGACTACACAGTCATCTTGTGATATTAGCTCAGTCCACATCTGTATAGCAAGGTTTTGAACTTCACTGGGACCACGTGTGAGCTTAAGGGGAATCACACATTCAAATATTTCATGTGGTGTTGCTGCTGCTTGCATAAGGCCACACCTGGACCCAGAGCTTTACAAGCAAAAAAAAAAGTATGTCTCCACAGGGAATGCTCACAAGTTTCAAAGTCCACTCTTGGTGGACAAATCCCCACACACCCTGACTGATACTGAGCTTGGGGTGTCTTTCAAAGAAAGGTGCTCCATGGTTATCCTCATATCTACTGACCTTGAGTACCTTCATGCACAGGCAAGGTGTGAATGCCTTGCACAACTGCTATACTTGGTTAGCAGAACCTTCACTGTCCTCCTTCTCTTGTTGAGTCAGCAGCAGCTTAATTGCCCTCAGCTGTCAGGACCACTGAAACCCAGCTGATCAGATGAGGGTGATGAGACACTGAAGCATGTGGCTCAGAGAGATGTTGGAGGCTCTGTCCCTGGAGACGTTCAAGGCTTGATGACACTCTGAGAAACCTGATCTAGTTAAAAATGTCCCTGCTCACTGCAGGGGGTTGGACTAGATGACCTTTAAAGGTTTCTTCCAACTCAGCATGTTCTGTGATTTTATTTTGGAGCTAATGCCATTCAAAGACAGGTTTTTGTCCCATGATACCAAAGTGAATGGGTATAAAACCCGGAGAAAGGCACTAACTACTCCTGATTTCAGGTACGTTAGCTGGGCTTGCTCTTAATACCAGTCCAGCACCTAGTCCCTGGGGTTTCATTTCCTTTTGTTCCTATTCCTACTCCACATTGTCACTCCTGTCACCTCCAGATCTATATGAGAAGAGTTACAATTAACCAAACATTTTGATAATCTAAGAGCACCAGAAGCAATCCTTCTGGTCTGTGCTTTAGCTCTGGGGTCAGACCCTTTCTGTCAGCATTACTTAAGTGATGCATTGCCTTGAGCAAATATAGTAAGTAATGAGAAGTTCCTGAGTTTATAATTGAGTTTGTTGAACATCTTCCAAGTCTTCTCTGCTCTCTTTCCTACAGGGATGAAGCAAAATACACTCAGAGCATATGATCAAAAAAACCACCAGAAAACCTAGAAAGAAATGGTTAAATTGACCTACATACTAGCAATCTTTTGTTGACCAGATTATTTAAAAGGCTAAAGGGCTGCAGATGTCAAATCCATATACGTATCAGTAAAATGATCATGATAATCACAGCTTATAAAATAGAATTGAAATGCTTCATTAGGTACTGACAGTTTCTAAACCATGTTGTCACTTTCTGAAAATGTGTCACACTGGCATTTACTTTTTTTTTTCCCCCTAGATATGGAGAGAAAGAAACAGAATTGCACTGTGAAACAGAGATGAGCTGAAAGCAAATCAAAAAGGTCCCTTAAAGAGAACACCATTCTCTTTCAGCAAAGCAGGACAATATATTAAATAAAACTGCTCTTAACCTGTTGGGCACTTGAATCCCTTGGGTTTTCTGTAGTTATTCTATTGAAAAGGAGGCTTAAGAAGTACAGATTTCAACAGCTTTTCAATTGCCTATAGTTCCATGTAAGGAAAAGCAAAATTTAAAGGCAAAGTGAATTCAGTACTGCATTTATATTACAGTCACTTGCACTTCAAAAGGTTCCTTTTTAAGAAACTGTTGATATGGGTTTTGTTTTTTAAATCTTTTTTTTTATTATTGTTTAAATGTGTCTTGTGGGGAATATGCATTATGGTTTTTCTAATATGGTTTACCTGTTAGTTTTATTGATAGGGAATGACATGAATTTCTCTCATATACAGATGCAGTCCATCATTTCACAAGGGTAATTCTTTGAAAGAGAGGAATATGTAACTCAGAAATATAACATATGTTAGTGGAAAAAACATGCTCCCATGTAGTCAGAAGAAATTGCATGCACCTAAACCCCCCTTTCAAAATGTAAATTAAACAATACTTCAGTAATGACTGTGCCTAATTCTACGTATCTTCACAGTGGTGAATTTCACAGAAGCTCCTTAAAATAAAGTAAGATCACCAGCATGAGTCTACAGATATGTGGCACACATGAAAAGCCACCAAACTGATCTGTGAAGTCCCTCCTGCAGGGGATTTCCTAGAAAGAGCTTCTTTTTAAGTAAGAAAAAAAGGGCTGGCAAAAGTAGCCGAAGTAACCATTTTCTGTCTATTACATATAACAACCCAAATAATTCGCCTTGTAACATGGAGGAATCACAAGACTGCTTTGGATCACACCCCTTTCATTTGTTTCACTCATAAGGATTCCTTTTCATTTTCCTTCAGGTACATCATGCTCACTGCAGAATTACTCTGCTCCTTGCCCTGGGAACAACGCGATGAGCTGGCGTAAAGGAGTTATGGATATAACATATTGGGGCAGTACTCCTCATCCAGATTAAAAGGGAGACTTCAGTGGGCTCAACTCTGATGATAGGAATTAGAATAAATATAATTACCTTCAAAGTGGTCAGGGGTCATGGAAGAGCCAGGTGAGATCATCTTGTATTTTAAGCTATTAAATGTAAAAGAGGAGAGCATTTACTTATTAAGATCATTTCCTAATCATTCTTATAAGGTTTTAATGAGTGACAAACTGACTCTGGATACAAATTTACAATTTCCCAAAATAACGATTTGATTGGTTTGAGTGATGTCTTGCATCAAGTAATCACAGTTAATTTTGCCTCTGAAGAGATTTAACTTTTCCAGTCTATCACGTCTTCCATGTACGCAGATGTATTTCCTTGAATGTGTCTCTTCTCTTTGTCTGATGTAACCCCAGTGTTAAGGGAGAATTTCTTCTTGTTCTGTGTATGGACCAACTCACAGATATGTATCTATCCCTATAGCTGTTTTCTGTCCTTCACCTGAACCTTTCTCTAATGATAACTTACAACCTCATTGAAACCCTGCTTTCTCAACAACAGGATGGGAAAAAAGAAGTAATTAAAACAAGAACAGCCACCTGTACAATGGCTTTTTTACCACCCCCATCTCCATTACTTCAAACAAAGTCAAGAGAGGAGGAATTGTCCCTACCCTTCCCTGTCAGCATGGCTACAGAAAAGGAGGAGTAGACAGATATTCTCGTCTTGGCTGAGTTAGGCTAATATTAAAAAAAATTTCAGTATCAAATTCTCCCATTCAAAGGGCTCCCTCTCTGATGCCCTCACCCAGCGTTTGACTGTCAGCATCCATGCTTGGGTGAAGGTGATAGTGCATGGTGAGGCAAATATGTAAGAGGAAACAGCTATATCCCTTGGCTGGATGAGACAGGCTCTTAGAGATGAAAAGTCAAGTCATAAAACACTCTGCATCCATGGCAGAGGGGTTGGTTAGAGACATGGGGGTGTAAAACAGCGGGCAACTGCTTCCCAGATGTGCTCAGCTGTGTGTATGTTGCTTCAGCTCTGCACGCAGCCCCTCACATGCTGCAAATGCACTGCTCAGGGTGGGCTGGGAGAAGCAGAAAGGAAGGACAAAGCTTAGCTGACATTTTTTTCGTCTTTGCTGCTTGTTTTATGTCCTCCCACTTTTTGTTTTCCTACTCTTCCTCCACCTTGGTGCTGTGTGCTGCTGGGAAAATACTTGGTTCAGGCCTAGGCAGTTATTTGTGATTAGTAAGGTTGATGCTGGTTGCCACTTTCTGACTTGCCAGAGTTGTATGGAGCTGTTTGGGTTTGCATTGTCTGCAATTAAGGGCATATTTTTAAAAGATTTTGCAGACCAAATTTGAAAACTCATACCCATGATCAGGTATCCATATGCAGGTAAATGCACATACACAGCCTTCCATCTCATACATTGAATTAGGTAGAAGAAACAGTCTTTAATTAGGTTTTGTAAATACCCTGTCTTTTAAAACAATTATGAACAATGTGGAAAAGGAAAGAAAAGTAACAAAGGAAGATGCTCAGTGATGAAACAGAAGAGTGTGCTGTTAGGAGAAGAGTGTGCTATTGAAAGGACATGGGGACAAGTGGTCTCACAACAGAATGTTTATGTCCTCTTCGAACATGAGCTCTTCTGTAAATACTAAAAAAAAAATTAGAGAAATACCTGGGATGAAGTGATCCAGGCAGTGAGCTTCCTTTTCATTGTTTATTAGAGACAAGAAATCAAAGATAACCATGGTGAGGAGCACTCAGCTCCCCTGCTAGTCTTCCTACATGACCCACGGCAAATAATTTCTCAGGCCCTCAGATACGCTCTGACCAAGGCACTTACTCTAAGACCGTCACACCAGGACTCAAAGTGAAGCCCGCTTTTGACTAGTGCTTGATATTCCACTTCTCTGGTGAAGCTGAGAAAGGCATGGGCCAGCTACACCAGAGAAACACCAGATGGTCATGATATCCTGGTCTTTTATTCTGTCTGAATTTGTGCCATGGGTGTTGGATAGTGATGATCAATGAGATGAGAAGTGCATCAGAAAGAGTTTGTGACATTTTGCACTTCGCCTATTCACCAGTCCTCGAGCTGATTTTCAGACAGTTTGCACCAAAAACTACTCAGTTTCCAAGTCCTTTTATCTTTCTTCTGGAGGTGACCACTGCAGCAACCCCAGGCTTTGAAGCAGTGGGCGTCAGCCTGCTGCAGTCACTCTGATGAAGCTGACTGGTGACAAACTCAGGCAAAAATACATGCTAACCCATTGCTATAATTCTTGCTGTAATCTGCTTTAGATAAACTGTCTTAGATAAACATCACTGGGTGCACACTGCCATTGCCAGTTGCCTTCTACAGTCAAGGAATAACTACACGTTCATTCTGAAATTGCAGCCTATATCACAAAGCTTGGATATAGGCAGGAGCACTGCCATGTAGATATCTTGCTTTAGGAGATCCTGTGGTGGCTGACATGCCAGTGCTGGTGTTTACCATGCCCCCCAGACATGGAGAACACTGGGGATGCCTTTGTTGGCAGCTGAGAACTAAGGCTGTCTTCTTTCTGTGTTAGAGACCCAAGGATGTTCTGCACCAGGGTGTGTCAGTCACTTCACATCACAGTGCATGAAGCAGAAGGCAGCTCTGCTTCTCCACCCAGAAGCTGTGAAACATGACAGCTGAGATAGCAGCTGAGGCTCTTGTCCTCCTTGGCTGAAGGCAAAAGGCCTGGAAAGAGGTCAGCAAATCTTTACAGTGATGTGATGTGCATCCCTTTGCATCTTTTCAGTCTGGAGAAAAGAAAGCTGAGGGGAGATCTCATCAATACTCGCAAATACCTAAATTGTGGGTGTCAGGAGGATGGGACTAGTCTTTTTTCAGAGGTGCCCAGTGACAAGACAAGGGGTAAATGTGAGAAGGAACTTCTTTCCTTTGATACTGACAAAGCCTGCCCAGAGAGGTGGTGGAGTCTCTTGCTCTGGAAACATTCAAAATCTGCCTGGATGTGTTCCTGTCCAACCTGCTGAGGTAACTCTCTTCTGGCAGGAGATTGAACTGGATGACCTCCATAAGTCACTTCCTACCCCTGTCATTCTGTGATTTAGGGATTTTGGGATTCTGTAATTTTGTGTAACAAGTGTCTTTTTTCCCCCAAATATTTTGCAGCCAGAGTTTGGGCAAACCTTGCTCTTCAAAAAGCAATGTCTACATTTTTTTGCCATAATGGTTATTATACCATAGCAATTAAAAGCGAGAGGGAGAGATTTAGCCCTTGGAAACCACCGCAAGTTATGGCTGACCCTGAACTGGGAACAGAAACTCGCATGATGGGGTTGGCACAATGAGTATGACAAGATCAAATACTTGGAGATCTCCAAGTGCCAGAATTTGGTTTCGGTGGCTCTGCCTGTGGAGTGGACTAGTATTTCCATCATTCTTCCCTCAACCTGCCACAGTATCTGCCTGCCCTAGAGCAATCTTGAAAACATTCACTTGCCTGTAAACACTAGCAAACCAAGAACACTAAATCTACGCATGGATATTTTTGGTAAGCTAAAGGAAAAATAGCAGCCTGTACTGGGAAAGCCTGGGAGTCTGCCAAGGCCATGATGTAAAGCTTTCCAAGTGAATGCTATGGCTGAATCAGTAAAAGCATGTCTGAGTCAGGATATGCTGTAAGATCTTGCCTTCTGAAATTAAATCCCTCCTCCCTTACAGAGAGGTAATATTTCATGCCATTAACACTTTCTTCTCTGAAGAGGAGTGAGCATTGAAGCTGCAATTTCTAAAAGCTACATTTAATTTTGGAGGATACACTTTGTTTACTGTATGGCATTTGGCTCCTAACAATGAATCTATTAACAAAGACAGAACTCCACTGGGAATTTTCATAGAGACTTTTTATTTTTAAAACACACCAGTGAATTCTTGCACAACAATCATGTTCAAATAGCTGCTAGCTCAGTAAAGGCAGTGGCTTTGAAAAATACATTTCTGTATTTCCCTTTAAGTTTTCCTTTGTGGCCATCCCTTTTCAACTAGGCATTGACTTGGTTTTCTTCTTATGCAAGACACAGATAGGGTTGTTAACAGAATTGTCCCGTAAAATGGAAAATAATTAAGTGACAAAATGCTTTTCCATATTACTGGGAGGGGAATAATTTCCCTGGGCCTCTCCCCAGCATTCTTACTGTAAAGGAAATTTCAGGAGCTTATCTGATTTCTTACAGGAGATGTCTTAAGAAACAGAAAAAAATATCCAAAATATAAAATCCCTTTTCTTAATAAAAGTGGTTTGCAGACCAGCACCTCTGTAGGACTATGTTTGTTAATGAAGCAATAGAACCACAGAATCACGGAATCACCTACATTGGAAGGGACCTTTTAAATGATCTAGTCCAACCATTAACCTGGCTCTAACAAGAGCCATCCCTAAACCATGTATCTAAGCTCTATATCTTCTGCTTTTTACATCCCTCCAGAGACAATGCTGCAAACACCTCCCTGGGTAGTTTGTTAATAACCCTTAGTAAATGTTTCAGTGCTCCTTATATCCAGTCTAAACATCCAGAGGTCCAATTTCTGGCTATTTCCTCTTGTCCTGTCATCTGTTACCTGGGAGAATAGACTGGCTCCTCCCTCTCTATACCCTCCACTCAGGTATTTAGAGAGAGAGATGAGGTCTCCTCTCAGACTCCTTTTCTCCAGGTTGAACAGCTTGTAAGGTGGCGTGGGGTTGTTGTGTCCCAACTGCAGGACCTGGTGCTTTGCCTTGTTGGATAGATAGGAATAAAAAGCTATCTGAAGCACATAGTAAATCTGAGGAATATCAAACTGTCCTGGCAGACATCACAGTGCTGTTCATCTGAACAATAAAACTGACTACTAGCTTCAAATTGTGAACTATTCTTTTTTGCACTGAAAGAGTTACAAAGCTCCCTTTATCCACATAAGTCCCCTTTTCCCTTTCAGAATTGGCAGCTGCTTCCCACACCTCATCTACATCTCTTCCAGTTTCTGTTCTCCTTCACATCCTGCAGTCCCCACTACAGCTCTTAGAAATTCTTTCATTGCTGTTATCATCTTGAGAGCCTTTTCTTTTTCCTCACACCTCCCTAACTTATGCTTTGCTCCTACTTTCACTTTGGTAGAAGCCAGGATCTGGCAGTAACCAGTGGAAAAATAGAACATGTTTGGGACTGGGCTGAGAGGCAGATTTTCATCAGGTTGACAATGTGCTTGCCCTGTAAGACACCTCACTGCAAAACTGAAGGATATAGAGGGTACTTTTGGTGTTGTTTGAGGAAGGAGGTGAGAAAAATTACCCAAGAATATAATCTTCCCAACAAATAATGAGAGATTCTGGGGTAAAGGTGAAAAAACCCAGCTTCTAAAATTTATGTGACCGCCATAAGTCTGCAAGCAAAAGAATGCACAAAGATTTTTTGTAACTAGAATATAGATGGACCTCTTGGTCACAATCCTAAGTGCTAATCACCTAGGGCCCCTTTCACAACGTATTAAAAAAGTGTGAGATGGGATTATTGATAACTTCAGATCAAAAGCAGAATAAAATATTTGCAGTCCTGTAAAACCAAATTCATGTTTAAGATGTTTACATCTGCTTTTGAGTTGTAACTGGAGTGCATGTCTCTGTATGTACTTCTGTGGCTTGCACACTGTGGGTTGTAACAAAATTCATTGTCCTTAATGTTTAGTTTAGTTTAGTTGGAAAGGACATTTGAAGGCCACCTAGACCAACTTCCTTACAGTAAGTAGGAACAGATCAGGGTGCTCAGAGCCTCATGAAGCCTGTCCTTGAAAGCCTCCAGGAATGAGTCTCCTATCACCTCTCTGGTCCGCCTGTGTTCTACTGACTCACCCCTCATAGTGAAAAATTTCTTCCTAATGTCTAATCTAAATATGCCCTGTTTGAAACCATTGCCCCTTGTCATATTGTTCCATGCCCTTGAAAACAGTCCCTCCTCAGCCTTCTTGTAAGCCCATTCAGGTACTGATAGACAACTATAAAATCTCCCTGCAGCCTTCTATATTCCAAGGTGAACAGCCCCAATTCAATCAACCTGTTTCATAGAAGGTGTGCTCCAGCCCTCTGATCATCCTTGTGGCCCTCCTCTGGATTCCTTTATATATGTCGTTATTTGTGGTATGGCATCAGCTCAAGCTGACAAAAGATTGAAGGCTCCCTTGATGCAAGGAGTCTTCCCCCACCTTGAACTATTACTCTCATAAAAAACCCTGCTGTGATTATTTTCTTAGCCATATCTGTAAGATTTGCTAAGCAAATAGAAAAGCCTTTGACAGTCAGGGCCCTTTTGCATGTTTCAGGTTGGTTTGTTGGGAGACCTCAGTGATGAGAACCACAGAGGAATGGACAACAAAATGAGACAGAAAGGATAATTAAAAATATTAAAAAATATGAGGTTTTTTTCCCCTCAGATGTATGGTTGTGTTTGACTTCCAAAACAGCTGTGAAATGTTGCTTGTACTCCTCCAGGCCTCTGCTGTCAGGAAGATGGGCTGGCAGCTGTGCAGTGCTTGCTTCCCCTCTATTGCCTCCTGCATTTTGCCTTGCACTGTTAGCTGTCTCAGGGTGCTTCAGCAGGGGAAGCGGGGTGGGAGCTGGTTTATGAAAGACGCAAAGTGAAATAAAGTTGTATTACACCAAGTTACTGCCTCCCATGACAACTCTTTATCCCCTTCAGTGGTCTTTCTGCCATTTCTTTTGCAAAGGCCATTTAAATCTTGGGGAATTTTAATCTCCTTTTACTTTTCTCAGCCACAGGAGAGGCTTCCCATGACTCCTTACCCTCTTGAATTTTTATTCTTTAGCATTCAGTGATAAATTTTTGGCCCAAGCTGTTCTTTGTGTGTTGCTCCTCCATGAATTTGCCTGATGGCTTTTCACGGGAGACTGGCACTGACACACATTTCCTTCCAGCAGCATCCTGTTCAATTAGTGCTCCATGACAGGCTGCAGTCCCTACTCAGCAGCAGCTGGGGAATTAAAATATAAGCCTGTGTTTTTTACTTGGTAGCCCTACAGAGGCTTCTCCATCAAGATCTGAATCTCTGGTGAACAACTTAATCTCGTTCCCTGCTCATTTGCGTTTTATGCCTAGCATCGTAGTTTGCATTCATCTATATTTATGATACATCATAGCACACACGCAACTCCTTTCAGAGTAATTTTCTCAATGTCATTAGCCTCACTGTTAACTTGAAAAATGAAGAGCGGAAGGGTTTAGGAGGATTCAAATAACAATTAGATAATTATGTCTACAAGAACATGACATTTTATATCTAGACAAAGGTGTGGAAAAATGGTGCCAGTAACTTTAGCGAAGGCAAGTTGCAAGTGAATAGATAAAAGTTTGACTGATTCTCTGTATCAGCTGAAGTCCCATGACATCCTGCAGGTCCCTATCTTCCCACAATGTCCCAAATCTCAGGATTTGATATTCCTTGTTCTCAACATTTCCCACATTCTCTAACAATTCAAGGTCCTCCAGGACGTACCTGCTACCACTGTTCCCCAAAGCTGCCCTTCTCTGTGTCTAAACCCTCTGGTACACTCTCTTTTTGCAGCTGTGAGATACAGCAATGACTGGAATGTGCTGGAAGAAGAAACAGCTCCTCACTGAAGCTCAAAGCAAGCTGTATCAAACACAGTGCCTTGTGCTTGTTAGGGGGTTTTACTTGCTAAAGACAAGTAAAATGGAAGAAAGACTAATAGGAGTGCATTTATTGACCAAATTTAAATGCCTTTACAATCAAACCTGGTTGTAACAAAATAGCATCCATCTGGGATGGGGGTGGACCTGCTCATTTATACAAGGTTTTGTGAGAAACTTTGCAGAATAGTTTCAATAAAGGAGTATAAAACATTATTAGGCTTTGTGGAAAACTCAACTGTCAGAACAAGAGAGAAGCAGGATCAGCTGGCCCATGCTTAAAAGTTTGTGTAACGAACACACAAAGCAGCTAGAGAAAAGTTGCCCTCAAATCCAGCTGTGAAACCTTGGCATAATGACCTGCTAAGGATTCTTGACTTGACAGGGATGAAAAGACCCACTGTGCACTGTGTTGCAGCAGAGTTTTGGGGCAGATGGACCTGAAGATGGGCACATGTTTATCTTTACCCGTCCTTGCAATTTGGAGCTGCAGGTGGCTTTCTTCTGAAGGAAAAAAAGCAGGTTGCTCCTCACATGAGAGGTTACTGGAAATTGTAATTGGTTTTTAGAAATGGGTAGGTTCTATAATTCACTTTACTAAAGCTGTGTAGAAATGGAGATTTTGTATCATGGATGTCTGATGTCAAATTCTGAGTGTTCATCATATTTTGGTTAGAAAATCCATTAAAAGATACAAGCTTCAGACAGCAGTGCAGTTGGAAGGTATGTTTAAGTGGATGAACCTGTTTCCAAGCTCACATGAATCTCTCAAGAAGACCTCTTCTTAAGTAACTCATTCTCTAAAGTCACTAACATTTGCAAGAATAATGAGGGTAATGAAAATTGTAATTTATGTATGAGCAATTGGTCAGCTATCAGCAACAACATCACCATGAAACCTCCATGGTTCAACTTTGTATACAGGGACATGAGAATGAGGAACCAAACATATAGTAAAATGTCCAACTTTGGCTCTGCCCACTAGAGGAAATTAGAGATCTGGTCTTTTTAAAGGTATTTGGTCAGTTGATGTAGGAAGAATTTCACAGGCACAATTTCAGAAGCACTTCAAAAGAGCTCTTGAGGACCTCCTGAGATGTTTGACTTCATATAAATAAATACATTCATGTACATAAATATTTCAAAGTATGATCTATATGGTTAAAACTACCTCTACTACAATTTGCCTGGGATTGCACCTGAGTAATTTACTGGAGACAGTCCATTAAAGATAATCTCTGTCTGCACTGCAATCAGCTAAGCTATACCAGAAAAAATAGTAAGTATAATCTATGCAAGCTTTCCCCTCTAACCATGTGAGATGCTCTAGTCCTCTGATTAGTCTGGTCCAACAGGTCTATGTCCTTCTTGTGCTGTTGGAACCAGAACTGGACGTAATACTCTAGGACAGAATCACATCTCTTGATCTGCTGACTGCAGCTATTCTGGCAGGACATCTGGACAATCCTGGTGATCAAGCACACACTGTTGGCTNATGTTTGACTTCATATAAATAAATACATTCATGTACATAAATATTTCAAAGTATGATCTATATGGTTAAAACTACCTCTACTACAATTTGCCTGGGATTGCACCTGAGTAATTTACTGGAGACAGTCCATTAAAGATAATCTCTGTCTGCACTGCAATCAGCTAAGCTATACCAGAAAAAATAGTAAGTATAATCTATGCAAGCTTTCCCCTCTAACCATGTGAGATGCTCTAGTCCTCTGATTAGTCTGGTCCAACAGGTCTATGTCCTTCTTGTGCTGTTGGAACCAGAACTGGACGTAATACTCTAGGACAGAATCACATCTCTTGATCTGCTGACTGCAGCTATTCTGGCAGGACATTGTTAGCCTTCTGAGCTGCAAGCACACACTGTTGGCTCATGTCCAGTTTTTCATCCACCAGTACCCCCAATTCCTTTTCTTTCAAGTTGCTCTCTATCACACCTCTACCCAGTATTTATTGATAATGACGATTGCCCCAAGTAAAGTCCTGCACCCTTTGTTGAGCTTCATGAAGAACACATCTTTAGCATCTCCAGGTTCCTCTGGATGACATCCCAGCAGGTCAAGAGAGGTGAATTTGCCCCTCTACTCGGCACTGGTGAGACCCCACCTGGAGTATTGCGTCCAGTTNCAAACTATTCTATGATTCTGTGTCTCTGGCACATTGAATGCACTACTCAGCTTACTGTTATCAGCAAACTTGCTGAGGATGCACTCGAGTTCACTGTCTATATAATCTATGAAGATACTAAACAGCGTCAGTCCCAGTATGGATCCCTGAGGATTCCACTAGTCACTTCTCTCCATCTGGACACTGATAGCTACATTCTGGATGTGACCATCCAGCCAGTTCCATATGCACTGAATAGCCCATGCATCAAATTAATCTCTCTGCATCTTAGAGAGAAAGAAGTTGTGAGGGACTGTGTCAAAGGCTTTACAGAAGTTCAGATAGACATTATCTATTGATCTACCAATATCTCTTGATGCTATTACCCCATTGTAGAAAGCCACTTGTGAGGCAGGACTTGCCCTTGGTGAAGCCACGCTGGCTATCTCAAATCACTTCCCCATCCTCCATGTGCTGTAGCATAGCTTCTAGGAAAATCTGTTCCATGGTCTGGTCAGGCACAGAGGTGAGGCTGACAGGTTGGTAGTTCCCAGCATATTCCTTCCTACCCTTTCTGAAAATGGATGTAATGTCCACCTTTCTCAGGCTCCAAAGACTTTTCAACAGTCAAAGGGAATGGCTTGGCAACTACATTATCCAATTCCATCAGGACTCTGGAATGTATCTCACAGGAACCTAGTGACCTGTGGACATTTGAGTTCCTCAGATGGTCATGAACCTTGTCATCAGGAAAGACTTTCTTCCCCTTGTCTCCTATGCCTCAGGAGGCATAATGAAATGGCATGCCAGTGAAGGCTGAGGCAACAAGGTTGTTGAGTACCTCAGCCTTCTCCTTGTCTGTTTTTACCAGTTTTCTGTTCTTGCTCACCAGTGGGGGTACACTTCCATTTGCTTCCTTTTCTGGATTATATACCTGTAGAAGCTCTTGTTATCCTTAGTACCCCTTTCCAAATTGAACTCCAATTGCTCCTTAGCCTTCCTGATCTCATCCCTACAAAAGCAGGCAGCATCTCTGTACTCTCCTCTCTGTACTCTCCCCTTGCTTGAACTGCCTGTGCAGTACCTTCTTGCTTTTGGTCTGACCAGCAGGTCCCAAGTCAGCCATGCTGGTCTATTCTATTTCTTGCTCAGTTTCTTACACCTGAGGATTCAAAGCTCCTGGGCACAAGTATTCCTGTAAGCTAACTCAGCTGCTGCAGAACTCTGTCTGACCAGCAACAACTGAGGACAGCTTTGTTAGACGACAATGAACTTTAGAGTTGGCTTTGAGGTTACAGAAATGTTATATACTTGCATTTATTGTGACACTAAGTACGACTAGCTCCATTCTGGACATTTCTCCAAAATTGTGATGAAGGAATTTTTGGACAGATAAAGGGAAACAAAAGGAGAATAAGGGTGATGGTAACAGTTTTAGAATAAAATTCAGAGCTCCATTGTCCCTTTTCGGTCCTTTAAACTTAAAACTTTCATGTATTGCACTATCATCTATTTAGTTGAACAAGATCCTGCCAATGTATGTACAGCTGCTTTACTTGGTCTGAAATCTCACAGAATTATACCATGGTTTCTTGGCAGAAGGCTCTTATTTTCCACTATATTTTTTTCAAAAAAATAGAGTATATTCCTGCAGTTCTGCCAAAGTCACAATTCAAGCAAAATGTTAGGCTGCTCCCAAAATATGAAATCGTTGTAACTATAGTGAGATAGAAGAGAGCAAATTTCTGGGCCTGAGTTTCTTAAACAAGTAGTTCTTAAACAAGTAGTTTTGAACTTTCCATGCGAAACTTTCCATGGTCAAGTGGGAGGTGACCCTGCCCACAGCAGGGAGTTGGAACCAGATAATCATTGAGGCCCCTTCCAGAAAAGGTATTTTCTTTTTATTCTTTTTTTACTTTTTTATTCAATGATGTGCACTAGAAAGATATTTATACTTAATGAAGTTAAATGTGAATTTTAATGGGTTTTCAGAACTCCAGAAGCTGCAACATTAAGCCACAAAGTGCACTATGAACAGTAATGCAAGCTGCCAGCACTGATGAAAATATCCTACTCTTAACAAAAAATAGAGTTTAGATTTCTTGCAAAAAAGTGTCTCCCATCTGAGCACTGCTAGTTAAAGTTTGGCCAATCAAAATATGTCCATGCTATGGGCAGTTGCATCAAAGAAATCTCACACATCTGCAAGTGGTGAGGGACATAGTATGCATCTGCTGGAGCAACTAATTCACCATAGTTAGCCCAGAAAGACTTTACATCCAGATAGCTGAAGCTTCTGTATAAAAATTAATTTACATCTGGAATGCCCTAAGAGAAAGCTTCACAATTCAGTTGCATTTATTAAGCATTTGCCAAATAGCTCAGGTCCTTAAATAACCAGGCCAAATTTCCAGCTGGTGTAAATTAACACACCTCCACTGGTGTGAGTGGAACTATTTTGATTTACACCAGTGGAGAATACTGGCATCTGTTTTTATTCATGCAAAATAAATGATTTCATGGAATAATTACAAAACAATTAAGCCTGCCATTTATTGGCATCATGTAACTGCACGCCATTCTGTGTACCTGCAAGTGCAGGCAGTAACATACACGGAGTACTCAAGCTGAATATTGAGTTGAATTTATAATAGATAACGAAAGCAGCAGTGACACCATTCCCTGTTGAAATGAAATTTAATGAGGATGATGGAGAGAAATAATTCTGCAATCTACCTTTCTCTACTCTTAATTTAACCAGAAGCTGAATGCTTCATGCAAACTTACAGCTACTTAGGCAACCGATTATTTATTTTTATTTATTTTTTCATTCATGGGGACTGTAGCATAAATTAATTCTTATAGACAGCCCGCTGCAGAATTTCTTTCAGACAAAGCAAACAGATGGACCTTCTCTTCCCTAAAGCCTTGTTAAACTAATAATCTATAACATTCATCCTTTAGCTTTTAATTGCATTTCATCAGCTAGTGTCTGCTAGTTTACACTTCAATTGTAAAGTACAGGATTATATTATATATGTGTACAGGACTCCTCTGTTGAAAATCTCAGTGGGTTTCAGCTCTTCATCTGCGTGTCTGTGATTCAGCATAGCAGGGGTTAGCTCTTAGATGCCACTGTACTCCAGGGAATTGGTAGTGATGATTAAGTTGAGAATCCCAGCCCTGATAATTAGCTCAGAGATTCTGTATCTGGATATGTGCTGTGAAAAGGAAAGAAAAAATATAAGGAGGAAAAGAAAAAATAAGTGCTTTTTGAAGTTGTCAGCCCTAAGGAGCTGGCTAACCAGCAGCTGGTTGGCCAAAATAGTAATTTGCTACACAAAGTGGGCAGATTTACTGTTTTGTCCAAGTTTAATGTATTTCTTTTTGAAAGACAGAAAAAGAAAGAAGGTAGAGATAAAGAGGGGGAAATAGAGAAAAAAGAAAGAAAGATAGGAAAGAAGGAAGGAAAGGAGGAAGGGAGGGAGGATGGAAGGAAGGAAGGAAGGAAGGAAGGAAGGAAGGAAAGAAGGATGAAAATTTCAAAGAAATGA
>VZTY01006795.1:166005-178597 GCA_013400935.1 Turnix velox | reverse complement strand
GAAGGAAGGAAGGAAGGAAGGAAGGAAGGAAGGAAGGAAGGAAGGAAGGAAGGAAGGAAGGAAAGAAGGATGATCATTTCAAAGTAATGAATAAATCTTCACTGAGAACAATGTAGTTACTGTGTTGTAGATAAGAAGTCAGCCCCTTCTGTGCAACATTTTTCTGCTCTATAAGATTACGAAAGTTAGCTTTATCAGTACAAGTCATGTTTTTCCACCCCTGTCTTTTCCATATGTATCCACCTTTGCTGAATAGTGGTAAGAAGTCCAACAACCTGCTGTACTTACAGCAAGCTAGACTTAACACTGTAGCCTTTTACATTTATTTATAGACTGATGAAAATGACAGCAGTAGTCATTTTGCATGTTAAAGAAACAAGAATTTTCCTGAAGGTGAACAGGCTTTAGATTTACGTTTTTTTATTTGAGTATGGGCAACAGATGGAGGCTAATAAGTATGGCAGTTACTCTAATAGCTGTGAGACTAAACTTTATTTAAAATATTAGTGAAACACTTTACTAACAATTGGTCTTGAATTTCCATACTTAAACAAAAACCACTCATTTCTATTATGGTGTTAAAGTGATTTTTATGTCTTAGAAGTTATTTTGAAGAGTTAAGAAGTCCAAGTATTTTTTTTTTTAAGAGAAGAAACAGAATGTTTTTTCCTGATATTGGATTCCACCAATCACAATCTTTAATATCAAATTAAACCAAATGAATTTGTGGCCCCATTCCAATCAAATTTTTCTTGAAAAATTTCTTCTGAATGTTACATTTAGAGTTCTGGAATCAATAGAGATGGGACAACTAGATACATCAGCCAATAGAGGAAAAAAATCTAGCTAAAACACGTATTCAAACAACTCACGACTGCCTGCAGGTGGATGTGCAATTATCTAATTTTTGCTTGAAAAGGAAAGCAACAGTGGAAAAACTAGAAATCTAACCTTTGGCCATGCCTATAAAAAAAAGTTCCAAATCTCCATTGTGAAGTAGTTCCTTAACTTTTCACAAACCATCCCAAAACTAGTACTTTGAAAACCATATTTTTCAGCATTTCTTTATTCAAAGATGCATGTGGTTTAATTAAATTATGTGCTTCCCACTAATTCTTCTACACTGTATTCCAAAACAATACAAGAACTGATATAAAAAGCAGAACGACAGCTGATTACTATATAAACTATCACTGATAGTGTTGGTTGTAGCATTAGTGTAGGCCTTTTTGAGAACAGGACATCTGGCATTATTCTGCAAGAACTGTGTCATTCTAACAGACACAATATTGCACAATGTGTAAATAGCCAAGAACAGTAATTTTTTATAAAAAGAACAAAAAGTAAACAAAAAAACCCATCCCATAATAACACCAAAACAAAAAAACTCACAATGCAAATAGATTGTGGGTTTCTTAGAAAGAAAATCTGTAAGGCAGGTTGGAGGCACACATGGGGAAAATTTTAGGAAAGCCACACCCTGTCCCAAATGGCAGTGGACTGAAGTGTGCATGAGTCCAGGCCTGTTCTCTGCTTTTGTAGTTCTTAAAGCCAGGAAAGCACATTTATTTAGTTATCTAAGAAAGATCTGTTATTCAGCAAGAAATAAAAGAAGTCTAAATAATTCAGTGAAACAAGTAAAGTGGTGAGTTATACAACTGTATGGAGTTTCTTCTCATTGTAAAAATATGGAAGATCTAATAAAAAGCCTGTTAAAACCACGAATGAGTGAGAGAAGGCCTAGTGTGTTGCACGCTTCAGGAGCCATAGAACATTGCCCTGTGATGCCTAGTTTCCTGTGTTTCTTCACTCATACTGACTGAATTGTGCAAACAGAAAAACAGTTGTTTCTGATTATTAAGACAGTGTGTATATGGGACTTCTATTCATTTCAGTGAGAATTAGATGCATACAACTGAGACCATAATCTGGTCCCTGACATTTAAAAGGCCACAGGCCTCTAATTTTTCCCTGCTAAAATGTGTGTACTTTTAAATACTGTGAAATTTATATCCATGGATTTTAATGAGGAAAGGCACCATATAAATTCTGAGCAATCTTTTCAAGACATTTAAATTAATTTCTGGAACAAAAGATGTAAAGGGAGTTTTTCTGGATCTAGCTTTCACAATAATATGGATAATTAATCTTTCATTCCAAAATTTCTCTGGGGAGAATGGTAAATGGTTTTCATTTGTTGCTAAACATCAATCTTAAATGACTCTAAAGCGTGTGCCTTGATTTGTCATGCAACATGTTGCATATTCTTCATCTATTGAATAAGGACATCGCAAACTATATTTTAAAAGACATAACACAATTATCTCCCTTCAAAACAAGGAAATTAATGCAATTTTTTCAATTCTGATTCTTCTTTCTGTGGTTAAATTTCTTTGTATTAATTATATATCCATGCTGCCTTTTTAAAAGTTCTGATTAAAATACCTTTGAATCATGCAATCACGCAACCATTTTTGTGCAGGCAAACAGTTCTGGAATCTAATTTTGTTTCTTTCCCTGCCATCCCCCCCCCCCCTTTCATTTCATGATCTGATTCAGGCTTTATTCTCAATGAGTACATTTGAGGCTATAGAGAAGAGATATAGTGTACCATCACAAAATTTGACTAATGTAGGTGAAATTGAATAGTACCCAACATGTAAAAATGTGGCCAAAACCACAGAAATAGTAAAAGTTTAAAAAAAATTTTCTTATTAGTACATGTGCGAAGTTGAAAATCACAAGCTTTTTCTCTGGTCTGGGCTGAGTCTGGCTGTAGGGTCTGGTGGGTAGTTCTGGCTTGTCAAATTTCAATAAGAACATGGAAAAGGATGGGAGAGATGTGTGATGGACGGTTCTGTTAAGACAAAAAGGTAAATCACCTTTATGTTTCATGGAATTTATCTAAACAAACTATTGATCAATAGTGCCAGTAGTCTTATTGAAATAACAGAGAAACAACAACTTGAAATTGTGCCTGAAAAGAAAGGGGCAGCATGTTCCAATGCTTCATAACCCTTTCAGTGTAGACATTTTTCCTAATATCCAGTCTAAACCTTCCCTGGTGTCACTTGAGACCAATTCCTCTTGTCCTGTTGCATTTTGCTGGGAAGAACAGACCACCCTTTTTCAGGTACTTGTAGACAGTGATGTGATCCACTCAGCATCTGCTGAACAACCCCCTCTCCCTCAGATGCTGCTCATAGGGCTTATTCCCCAGATCCCCTCACCAGTTTCATTGCCCTTCTCTGGACATGCTCTAGTACCTCAATGTCTGTTTTGTTCTCCACAACCCACACAGATTAACCTCTATTCAGAACTACTAGATCCTGTTTGCCAGTATAGTCTATGAAGAGAAAATTTAGGGTGCTTAAGTTAGACATTCTCAAATGGTGACCTGTGCACAGACCGTTTTGATTGCCCACACTGTTGGCTAGTACATCTGGGCGGTGGTTGCTAATCTTCCAGCACTGTACCTGAAAAGTCAACAAGCACAAAACACACACCTGTAAAACTGGAAGGCACTACAGAGGCAGTAGTGAGGTAGAGAGAATCTGATTATTTTGAGGCCTCTTTCTCATTCTCTCCTTTCAAAGTATACCAACAAAAGAAGTTATCATCCAAAATACCAGCTTGATTTTCTCTGCAGCTTCAAAGACTTCATGTTTTTTTTGAACACAACCACAATCATTAAAAAAAAAATAAAAAAAAAATTGGAATGCATTCAAAACACGGTAAAAAATAAAATACAATCAAAGAAATGTTTGACATGTCTGGAGTTGCTACCAGCAATGGACTGTATAAAGAAGGAACACAAAAACCTCTCAAAAGATGGAAAATAGCAGCTGATTACCCAGCCCCCCCAGCAAGCTCACGTCATGCCCCAGGGCTAGATGACCTAAACCTTTCTAATAATTTTCTGTGCCAGACTCTCCCACAAGGCACATTCTTCTAGATTACACATTCTGATACAGCAGAAAAGTCATTATTCACCTCTGGAAGCTGTTAGAAACCTAAGTAAGGAAATATAGTTCTCCAAGTCAGCAAAGGCTTGGCAGATCAATAGCTGATACTGCCTCTTCTGGAAGAAACCTGGGAGCAGCTTTGCTGCATCACAAGTGCTTCCCTCAGTTACAGGCAATGGAACAACTGCAGAGGCGAAAGAAAACAGAAACAGCAAACAAAATAAAGCCCTGAAGAGTAATTCCTGCACATGACTAAAGCTCACCCATGAGTGGAAATGGTTCTCTGTGCATTACTGCAACACCTCCCTTATTTTTCCTGATGTGTTTGCACATTGGTTGGCTCCCTTTTTCCACCCCCTCAAGTCTCAGTAACATGGGAGAGATGCTTTCTGACAGACAAAAGATAATCTTACACTTGACTTCCAATATCAAGGCATTTTAACTGGCACACTTTATATTGAATAATTCATGGGTATTCAAGCTCTACTTCACTTCACAAAGAAAGTGCTTTCTCTTAGTAGCGACAGTAGATATGAGCAGCTAATTCATTATTTAAAGAGATTAAGTATTAGCAACTGGTATGGGCTCTTCAGAGCTCTTTTTATTCCCTTTGCTCATGTTATCCCCTGCCACTTGCCTGCCTAGTACAGATTTTAGATTGATTTTACCATATTAAAATCTTTTTTTCCAACAGATCTCTACCCTAAAACCTTACCATTTCCAGCATTGCATTGTTCCACTCTGAAAATGTAAAGTAATAGGTAAAAACTATGATGTGCCATTGGAATGCTTTGAATCTCTGTGAGCTCATGGGAATGCAAACAAATACAGCATTTTCACTCTTGTTTAAAAAGAAGTAGATGGATGTTGGAAAAAGGGATTCTGTATTTATGAATGGCCACTGGATTCTCACATGGTGGACTAAGGGGAGGAGGGATATTTGATTGAAATGATGTAAATCGTTCATTCTTAAGCTCCAAGGAGCTGCTGATGCATTAGATCAACTTCTTCCACCTAGAGATTTGTCTACTTTGGAATGCAGACCCTTAATTGTTGAAATAAGGTGGGATATTTCCAATGTTAAAAGCTCCACTGTTAGATATTGTGCAGATAGGTGCATGCCTTTGATCCTGAGAGAATTAAGCTCATTCCATTATAGCTAAACTCATATAAACAAATTCTTTTGCAGATTGAAATTAAAGAGTCCTTTTCCCTGTGACATGATGAGTGTTCAAGGCAGCCTTTATTGTCTCCACGTCATCAGGAGGGTTGTAGACACAGCCATATGGTTTGGTAATAAAAAGAGTGAAAACTCCATTAGGGTTTTTTTGCTCTCAACTAGAGAAGACTTTCCTCCTGATCCTTTCAGAAGTCCTGCCCATTGTATGGTCTATGGTGACAGTGTCATCACTTCACCCTATTACTTATTGAGTCTTGTAGCTATAGACACCATGCAGGGACACATATGACATTACAGAATGGTTCATGTTTGGCTCCTCCACACTGATGAATCTGTGTGTCAGAACCTTGGGACACACAGCCCGGAGAGTCATAGCTGCCCCAGTCTTGAAGGTGTCAAGCTCAAGTTGGATGGAACTTTGAGCAACCTGATGGGGTGGGAGGAGTCGCTGTCCATGAAAGGAACTAGATGATGTGTAAGATAACTTCCAACCTGAATCATTCTATGATTCTATGTCAGGGTCAAAAACAAGTCATGGTGTAAATGGCATCAAGGGCTGCCACATTATGCAGCTCCTCTATGGACATGAAATTGGAATAGGCTTTTTTTGGGTCCTTCTGCATACAGTGCTTTATGAGTGACATACCTCCCTTAGCAATGTTATAGGCATATTCTAGAGGAGGAATATATATGTACCTAAAAGCCTCTGAACAGCAAGTGTTTAAGCACATTATCAGGTTAATGCATGTAGCACCAGTAAAATGTTTAGCTGTTCAGAGCTAAAGCTGAAAAGATTTGTGGTCTCATGCCTGCATTTCTGCAAATGCTCTCCTCAGCAGCAGAGGAGTATTTCCTCCATTGCACATGGGTGAGCTAAGCTGGGTGTTTTCATTAGTGCGTGGGAAGGGTTTCTGCCTCTACTGTTAGGATCAAAACCATGCTGATACAATTAAGAAGGATTACAAGATAGCAACCACAAAAATGTTAATTGTCCCATGAAAAAACAGGTCTCTCACAGTTGTCTTATTTTGCCATGAATATCACAAATCAAGGGATGAAAAAAAGAGAAGGAGTCTCTTCCTTGTAGGGGAGGACAAACAGGAGAAGCAGGGGTGAACAAGTTCAGCTTTAAAAAATATCTGCCTTGATTGAAGTATTTTTATTCGTTCACAGATACTTCTGAGATCAAAGAGCCCATCTCATGGAGGCACCTGACCTAAAACACTTGTGTCTGAACTCTCTGGCTCCAATAGCATACAGAGGATGACAGGACCACCTCACGCCTTGCACCAGTCAGTCCTCCCTCTCCCCTCATGCACAAGCATTGCCCTCTACATGACTGGATGTTACTCCCCAAATAAAGAAAACCATCCCATGTTCTAGCTCATCTTCTGCAGCAAGCCAACATTCCCAGGAACTGATGGGCTCCCTGAATGGCCTTTAAGGCTTCGAAACCCAGGGAGAAGCTTTCTGCTCTCTTCTGTGCCAGCAAGGGTCTATACGATGGGCTCCTGGCATGCAATCAAGTATTTGATTAGGTGTTGATACAGGATTTTCCTGCCTGGTACTTTTGTTTCATTGTTAGAAGAAACCAGGGAAACAGAATTACACCTGTCTCAGACAGACAGGCTTTTCTAGCACTTAATTTCTTTTTCTTCTATATAAGTAGCTTTCTCATTTGTGCAAATATAATCAACTTGAAGAGAAGGACATGCTCCTCATGCCTCTTCTCTGCCTCTTATCAAGCCTCATACTAGAATTTATTTATTTTTTTAATCTTTTACAAAAGTTTGAATTGAACAATCTCGTTTATTCAGTCACTCAAATTTCAGCCAAATAATTTGCAAATCTCAGGCTTTACAAGGAAAAAAAGAGCAATGCCTAAGGTCACAACTAAAGCTTAATTCAGACCACTTGTTTTAAGCTCCATTTAAAAAAAAACTCATAAATTTTTTTATTAAAGGAAAAAATATGTTTTCATTCCACTGTTTGGATTGAACTTAAGGAGAATCACTGCAGTTCTCTCAACTTAAGCCAAGCTTAATCACTGCTTTCAGCTCAAGCTGGTGGCTGGCTGAATCAAAGGATTGTTACTGGAGAAAGCACAGAAAGCACAGTGCTCCTCATCCTGTACAAAGCCACTCTGTCAATAAAAAACGTTTTCCAGAATAACCTTAGGTACACAGTTTCAACATTATCTTGGGAATATTTTTTGTTACCATTGATATTACTTAAAGCAGGACCAAAGATGGTGTAAAAGGAGAACATTACTTTCCTTAATCCCAATAGCTTCTCTGCTCTAAAGGTTGTAACTCTTCCATGGGCAATACAGAGAAAACAGTCAATGCACAGAAATTGTGCACGAGGTTCTGTGATTTCTGCACTGAGTTGCTGACTTCTTCCACCAACAACTCTGCTGATGCCAGTGGGACCCTTCACTGGTAAAGGTACTACATCCGATGATAGCTGTAATTAAAGATGTTGCATTCAGAGCCTCTTGGATAAATGCAAATGTTTATCATCCAGATTTTGTGTCTGTTTTTTCATAAAATATTCAAATGCACAAATAAAGGTTCTTTTGATGAGTTTCTCTCTTTTCTATCTAGCAAGTCAATCAAAATCATTGAATGCAGGGTAACCTATCCCAATATTTTCAGGAGATTTTGACTGAAAAGTCACTTTTGTTGAGGGAAGCTGGCCTTGAATTAACCTCCCAAGTTACTAACACATCTTCTTGCTAGAGGCCAGCCATGAAAATGAGTCTGTAGAGAGGTGAGGGTCATTTTTCTCTCACAAGTAGTACATGAGAGGACAAGAGGAAGTGGTCCCAAGCTGCACCAGGGGAGGTTTAGACTGGATATTAGGCAAAGTTTTGCTTTGAAAGGAAATGGCCTCAAGCTGCCCAGGATAGTGGTGGCATTTGGCTTCTTGGGAGTATTTAAAAAACAGGTAGACACAGAGCTTAGGACGTATGGTTTAAGGATGGTTCTTGATAGAGTTGGGTTTGTGGCTGGACTCAATGATCTGAAAGGTCCCCTCCTATCCAGATGATTCTATGATTATATGAATGAGAGTGGATGGTCATCAGCTTAGATTGGGCATGCCCTTTTCAACCCAAAAATATAAAATAAATGTTGTGAAGTGATTTGAGACTTCTCTTGCATCAGCAAATCTCTAAAATCACTGCAAACTATGGTGAGGATCAAGTCAGCTGAAATTCTGATTTTTAGGTAAACAAAAAAAAAATTTTCAATAATAAGCATATATACCCTTGCATTCTTTTCTTTTAATCAATCCTTCACATCAGAGCAGGGTTTGGCCTCATACCAAGTACTAAAAGATATGCAGCACTAAAAATAGATGACAATCTTTTTCCTTTTAGATTGGAGGCCTGTTTTCAGAGTATATTAGATTGTATACTTTTTAATGAAAATGGATTTTGTATTTGGAAAAATAATAACTGCATCATAGATTAGACAAGAGAGTGGTCTCAAAAATTTTAAAGAGTTCAAAACCAGTTCATGTTGTTTTTATTAGACAATACAAGATGTGCAAAAAAGGAAAAAGCTTTATTCAGTGATGTAAACCTATTTTGGCTTAAGATTATTGGCTTCCATGGCTGCTGAATGGGTGGTCTAAAGCTATGTCAAAAGATATTACATTTCCTTCAGAATTTATACATTTTCCTCTTTCATAAAAGATGATTATGTCTACTAGGCAAAGGTAACGTAGCCTCATTTTTACAGAAATAAAACAGAGTATTAAAATCTGTGTTCTCAGACATAAAACACACATGTCACAATCCTGATACTCTCTCTCTGATCCTATCTCTGTCACCAGCAATTTATCTTCCTAATTTATCTGTCGAATATCAGAAATTTCTAAATTACATTAAAACAAGGTGATTGTCTATATGATGAAATAATGCTGTCATTTTAAAGTGTCTCTCTGCTCCCTGGTCTGGTCTCTAATTGTTTTAAGGAAGAAAAAAATTGCTTATTTTTTTTTTTTACATATGGGATGATCCACTTCCTTCTGAAGGAAGGTTTTTTATTATGTTGTTTGCCAATAAATCTTCTGTATTCTGCATCCAAGGAGGACATGAATATCTATTTTCAACTCTAAATCCAGTGGCTGAAAGGCATTTCTGCTACCTCAAGAACAGTGAAATATGAATAAACTGAGAATTCCCTGCTGGGCTTTTGCAACAGGGCACACATCTTCTCTCCATCTTCCATGTAAAATACACCAGTAAGGCTAGTGGCCTGAAGAACCACCTCCCTGATAAAACCTTTCTTTCAAGTGAATCAGAAAGCTGGACTTGACTTTCCATATTTCTGTAACTTTTACAGGTTATTCTTCCTCTACAGTAAGAGAATCCCTCTTGTCATGTTTTCCTGCTTCCTCTACTCTGCTACTCAGCTGTGGTCCCATAGGTGGTCCACTGAGCAACCTCTCTCCAGCAGAGCATGCACCAGCATGGTCCGGCAGATATTTAGTGGAACTCATCACTGGAGAGAGGTAATTTCAGTATTCTTGCTGATGCACCAGTTTACATGCCTTTTTGCTTAGGAGGTAACATGCTTTTTTGTTGTACTCTGCTCTGTCTGCTGACCATTACATTTCTGTTGCTCTAACTGCATTTCAGAGAGCTTTTCTCATGCAGTAACCAGCAAGCAGCCATCAGCAGCTTGCTAAAATACAGTATTTTATTTAGTGTGGGGAACAAAGTGTTAGTGAAAGGGAAGCTGGAGACAATAAACAACATAGATGCTTATGCAGTCTCAAGCACAGAGGAACTATGAGGACTGTTGTTTCTTGTTTCACAATTTGAAGATGCAGTTTAGAAAACAAGGAGGAAATACAACCAGAGAAATATTTTCAAGAGCTTTGCTATACTTTGACTTACGTATGTATATACATATGTTAAGTAAAATATATGAAAGGGAGGATCTCATTGAAGCAAAACTGAAGATTGCATAACAGCAAACTGGAGCTTAATGAGGTTAATATTAAATGTATCCTTAATTGATAACATACATACATGCATGCATGCATACATACATGCATACATACATATGAAACTGATTGCCTGCTACAAGGCCTGAAATGATTAAAGGAAGACTTTTTATTGTAAGGCAGCTCAAGGAAATGTGTGACTTTAAATGAAATACTGCATTAGCAAATAACTGATGGAAAGATAAAAGTCTTTAAACAATAAAACTATTGATCTTTACAAAGAGCATATAGGGAACTTTGAAAGAAATATGTGGTAAGAGTAGTCTTAACTGAAACCATTTATACAAAATAATAGTGCTTAGGATTTTTATTTAGGTTCTGCATTGTAGGCTGTGGGGTTTTCTTACTATGGGCAAGGAAATATATTTGGCATTTTTTGAGCAATAGCATTAAGGGAATGTTTCAATTGTCAGATGGAAACAATATATGTTTTTTCTTCAGTACATGAGATTATATGAAAACAGTTTATAGTTTTTCATCATATGGCTACTTGTTGATATTGGGAGATAAGTTTGAAAACTACTCTTTCAAAGTAAACTTTTTGTGTATGTGGATAAAACAGACTATGTGCAGCCCTTGCTCTGAGGCCAAAATGAAACTTTTAAGGTCAGATTTTGGAAGCTACTTAACAGACAGTTCAAGAAGAGCGTTAACTGAAAAAAAATTCAGAATAAACCCACTGAGTGAGCTCATTAATATATTTTTTTATAAGAAAATGTTTGTAGAAACTTTTCTGTTTTCAAATTTTGTCTGAGAGATAGAATTTCTATGAACAAAAAGGGCTATGTTTTTGTCTGTTTGACTCTCTTATCACAAAATTTCTCATGGAAAAAAAAATTTAAAAATCAATCTCTTTTACTCTGAGTATTATCTTTCACTTTTTCCATGAGAGTGCTTTTAAGAGTGCTTTTCTCTTGAATCATTTCTTCAGTGTGGGCGCCCGGCTTGGGGAGAGAGTGGGCTGGAGATGTTATGAGTCTGCAAACCCCTCCACCAAGACACTGTCCACCACAGTTGCTCTGGTGGCCTAAATGAATGTTTGGTGCAGACACAGGTTCCTTTCCTTCCCCACAGTGCATGGAAAGTGCACTGATGTTTCCACATCATGACACGGTGTGTTCCAATGGGGGACTTAACACAGGTGGGAGTCTCAGCTTCTTCAAAAGCACTGACCCTGCTATGAAATGGGAAATGCACCAGGATAAAAGACCTAGGGAAGTGTCTTTCTATTTTGTTAAATAAAGAGCCATCCATGCTGTCCTTGGCTCTGGAAATACTTGGGTAGGAGTTTCTCTGAGAATGTTAGAACAGCTTTCACTCACATCATCAGTCCAGAGTGGTGGTGGGGATGTGGAGGAAGGGAACAGGCAAAGGACTCTGAGAGAAGATGAAATTTTATTTCCAAAGCTCTTGTCCTTCCCTCTCCTTATCCTTAAAAACAGTACATATGTGTTGCTAGCTGATGTCATGCTGTGTTATTCTTGGGATGGCTGAACCATACATGATGAGCTGCAGGTCATGTAGCAGTAAATCCAGAGCTCCTCCATCCAGAGATAAAGGCAGCAGCTGGGCAGCTTTTCCTGACGGACCACTCATGTAATTGATAACAAAGTTTTTGAACTTGAAGACACATTCCTTGGGAAAGGGTTAGAGAAGAAAATTATTAAAAATTTGGTAATGTATGAACTCTCACAACAATGGTGTCAGGTTTTTCAGACTTGTCCTGTCCAGGATCAATGTGCTGGAAATAGAAAGCGCAATGTACTGCTACCATCAAAAGTTCAGAGAAATGGTATGTATTCTGACATGCATTATACAGATGATGCTGCAAACCAGAATTTAAAATCCTGTTTCACAACCACCTAGACACAAGCTCATAGACACCTATCTATATCTGTCCATCAGGATTTATTACAAACCTACCTAATATACACACAACTTCTGAGTAATTTTCTTCTGAATATGACAACTTCTGCCCTATGGAATTCAAAGTAGATATGGGGGGTGGGGTAGTAGGGGAGTATTTCTTTAGTACAATATCTACATTAGAATCATAGAATCATAGAATAGTTTGGGTTGGAAGGGACCTCAAAGATCATCGAGTTCCAACCCCCCTGCTATAGGCAGGGACACCTCCCACTAGATCAGGCTGCCCAGTGCCTTGTCCAGCCTAGTCTTGAACACCTCCAGAGAGGGGGCATCCACAACCTCTCTGGGCAGCCTGTTCCAGTATTTCACCACCCTCACTGTAAAGAATTTCTTTCTTATGTCAAGTCTAAATCTACCCCCCTCCAATTTACATCCATTGTTTCTAGTCCTCCCATCCAATATTATGTTAAAAATTCCTTCCCCTGCCTTTCTGTTGGACCCCCTCAGGTACTGATATTTTACTATGAGGTCCCCTCTGAGCCTTCTCTTCTCCAGGCTG